>VDFB02190938.1:0-17964 GCA_007258455.2 Sequoia sempervirens | reverse complement strand
AGGAAATCATGCAGTTCCTGAGGGATCCTAGGTATATTTACCATCAATCTAGCCCTCAATCTTGCAGCAAAACAATTATCAAATTACACATAACTGGTGCTTTCCTTATTACAGGACAAATCTGTAGCCCATATATGTACTGGAAATCTTTCTCCATTAATAGATTGTCTTAAGTTCATATTCTCAACAAAGAAATCAGCATTCCTAAACAAGAACATATGCATCAATATGGAATACCAAAAGAATTGAGTACCAGTATCACCATTCTGCAGCTTCGGCAGTCCTTCATGTATCCTCTCCACCAAAAAAGAAGCGAAGTCATATGTTACAGAGAAGTTAGGGTGTTGTATTTGCACCCCCATGAACATGTATGCAATCAACATTACTGCACCAGGGCTAAAACCCAAAATTTGACATAGTGAATAGAAAGTAGCCAGGAAAGGCTTTCCAAAACAATTCAATCTAAAGGGTTCCTGGTCACTAGGGCTGATGTGAAATTGTGAATCCCCTGCCTTAACCAGTTGAAGTGGAAGCGGCTTAACCCTAACAAGAGATTTCAATTTTGTATACTCCTCCTTCATTTCTTCAATATTAATAGGAACCAAGTCATCACTTGGCTCACTCAAATCAAAAGTCTGTTGGATAACATCTTTGTTAATTTCCAATAGAACCCCTCCATCATTATCTCTGATTACCTGTGTGATAGGGTCATATCTTATGGCCATTGCTCTAAGTAAGTCCACATCAAGGAACACATTTGGAACAACCAGCTTTCCCATGTCGTACCTCCATCTATTTGAAAAAGGATGAGGAAAATTCCTCTATCCATACCATAATCTGAATATTTGTAAGCCTGTGAGTGGAACCCTAGCATCAATAATGTTGGAATTATTACACACCAACCCCTCCCCTAGGATTTTCCTCTCATCAACACCAAACCTTTCCTTCTCACATTTGTTGATAATGGAAATTCAATCTAGGGAAATCATCTATAAGTTTTTCAAATAATTAATGTGGCCGAGTGTCAGCTTTGGTTGGCGCCAATTTAGACAAACTAGGGTCTCACTACAATGTTACACTTGAAGTGGCTATGACTAAGTAGAGATAGGAAATTACAGAGTAAAAATACCGCAATTCCTCATAATTTATGATTAAACAATAGCCATAACAAAAGATTTTAATGAACTCGACAAGCATAGTAGACCCCGCTTCCCAAATTTAGGCGTAATGACTCGAACAGAGAAAATTAACTCCATGGATTTTTCACAAACTCTAATTTCGGCAAAGAATTACCGCTAATTTCACCTTTTGCTCTAAACTGGTTACCTAAATACTTGGATGCTGCATACAAATGAGACGCAGTAAATTGATTTTATAACGACCAAATTCCCTAATGGATGTCTCGATTCGCCATTACCACTGTAATGCATCTAATGGCTCTAACCATAATTTTATACATATTTAAATTTGAGCCGCCGTTGATCCTCCAGTTTGATCAAATCATCGACGACCATCTTCAAAACAGGCTTACATAATCGCCAACACGGCAATAAAGGGGCCCACTATGTCATACGCCATGAAGGAATGCCACGTGGCAGTTGCCTGCAATATTGCAATCCTTTGATTTATCATCGCGGGATGCCGGACACCGTCGATCTTTTTACCATAAATCTTGCTCCTTCAAAAATGGTCGTCGTCCTTTCCTTTTTAACTCACGCGAAAGCAAAAATTTTCCTTAAATCATAACATCTCATGAAATAAAACATCGCATCTTACAAGCATTAGTAACTACCCGTGAATACATTTCAAAATCGGGCGAACGCTTTTCAATTGCATGAGACACTTGGCAGGCACCATGACGCTTATCCCAAAATTCTAATCACGAGATGGCGTGGCACCGTCAATCTTGAAGAGACAGCTCATCAATGGTCACGCAGATTTCATCCTTTATGAAGGGCACGTGGCACCCGCCCATGATATCGCGATCCCTATAATCGCTGATCGCGGGATAGCGGGCGCCGTTGATCTCGTTCCTTTAACACAGTCGCCAGCCATGTTGTTAACCTTTGAGTAGCTTTTCCAGCAAGATTATAACATATCCATAGATTTAGAACATGTGTGTCTCGAGAACACTTTAGTAATCTGCCCCTTAATACATTTAAAGTCGGCTAGTGTTTCCTTTACTCTTTAGGCTTCATCGGATGAGACACATGGCGCCCGCCCATGATTTCGCAATCAACCCAAGCACCATCGCAGGATGGCGGGGAACGGCTCAGATCAAATGGTAGTTGGTCAACGATAGCTCAAATTTGATCCCCCGGATAGGACATGTGGCGCCCACCCGTGATTTCGCGATCCTTGAATTCCCAATCACGGGATGGCAGGCACCGTTGATATCTGCAGGAAATAGATCAACGACAACACTAAATCAACCCTTGAGCTCCCCCGAATAGGACACGTGGCGCCCACCCGTGATTTTGCGATCCTTGAATTCCCGATCATGGGATGGCGGGCACCGTTGATATATGCAGGAAATAGATCAATGACAACACTAAATAAACCCTTGAGCTCCCCGGATAGGACATGTGGCGCCCACCCATGATTTTGCGATCCTTGAATTTCCGATCACAGGATGGCGGGCACCATTGATATCTACAAGAAATAGATCAACGACAGCACTAAATCAACCCTTGCAAAATAAAACATTCATTAAAAGGAGTAGGCATTACTAGGCGGACGACAAATAAAACAACAGCTGTAGGGCAGTGAAGTTCCTGCCAAAAAGTTATTAAATAGTTATGTTTTAAGAAGTTAGAAATGAAATTATTGATGAGGTGGGACTCTTGTGTAAGAAGAACAAATGATTAAGTTAAGGATTGTATTTGTTGTTATAACTTAGTTATAATATATTAAATTATATTTTAGATGGTATATATGTTACATATATATTGTATATATATTATAATATTATAATGATGTTAAAATTATATATTAATATTATCTATGTTACATATGTATTATATAGTGTATATATTATAATATGTTGTTAAATTAATAATATAATATATTAAAAATATATTATTTATTTGAATTTGTTATTAGATTATTTTATATATTTGAATTTAATAGAATGAAAAATATAAAAATAGACAAGCTAAGTTAAATGATTTATATTGGTAACATAGGAGACAAAAATTAAGAGAAAATATGTTATTCAAAATTATAAAAAATAAAACAATATGCTACTTATAACACTATTTTTTCATGAAGTGACTATTTAAATTTCAAATAAAAACATAAATATTAAAATATATAACATAAATTTTAATTTATTTTTAAATATAAAAATCTAATTAAAATGTGGTAATTTGTTTTTAGAGTTTATACTTAGATTTCTATTTTCCCTATTTTTATTATTTTGATCTTGCATGCTTACATTAACCATAATTCATTGATACATAGGAGAAATAATATATTTTTATTTTGATTAATAAAAAAGGTAAGTATTAAAGATTGAATAAATTAAAATCATAATAAAAGATTGATTCAAGAAGAAATTATTAAAATTAAAATTATTTATATTAATAATTAAAATATAAGATAATAAAAAAATTAAAGGAGTTGAGAATTTTAAACTTAATTATTATAGTGGATGTCTTAAACAATTATTCTTTTGGAAATATCAAAACTAAGAATGAAACCAACATAAAATTTTAATAAAATATATTTCAATAAAATGATGCATACACTAAGTTAAAGCATTTATATTGCTAGTCAAATAGTATGTAGGGAAACGAAAACTAAGAGATAAAAATATTTAACAAATAAAAATATATACTATCTATAGCAACAATTTTTGGGTCAGGTCGGGTTAGGGTTAGGATTAGGGTTAGGTTTAGGGTGTGAGACTCCAATCCGGTTTTTAGTCTTCTATATTCTTCATGTTTTAGAGTATTCTTCTCATGGTCACATTAAATAATCTTAATTATTTAATTAATTCATCTTAACATTAATTCTTCTATTAATTAAATAATCTTAATTATTTAATTAATTCACACTCTTTATTCTCGATTAATTAAATAAAGCACTTTTATTTAATTATGTTACTAATTAACCTTATCGTCTTGTCAAATTAAATAAATTCTTATTTAATTTATTCTTTATCATACTTCAACTATAATTAAATAAATTCATTATTTTATTTAATTATTCATTTAAATCCCTTTCATCATTTAATTAAATAAATATTATTTATTTAATTATTCTTCAAATATCGAGTCTTGAATTAAATGAATTATTTAATTCATTAATTCTATTTTAACACATTCTTCTATATTTTAGATAATTGTGTGAGTTATCTAAGTATTCACTTTTACTCGACTCGACATCTATTTTAATCGTTCAATTAACTATTGATTTAATGTCTGAGTGGCATTCTCGAGTAATCTCTTCGTCAAACCATTCAAATCGTCCAGTTCTAACTCATTTGCATGTACATGCGGATTAATTAAATATTCTTATTTAATTAATTAAGTGTTGTGCGTGCATTCGAACAGAGAGTCGTTATAATCAATCTTCATCTTTGTCTTGCAAAGATATTTCTTCTATTTTCGAATGTCGAACTAAAGATTAAATCATTTATTTAATCTTTAATTCTATTTCTAATTTGAATCACTTATGTCACTTCTATTAGTTAACAGAATGCATGTCTAATCAGTCAATCTCAATCATCCGTTGATATTTCAATCTTGGCCTGTCGTTCGAATAATCAATTTTCTATAAATTGATTTGTCATTCTTCATTCCAATCTCTCTCGCGAATTTTATAACTTTGGAGAGCACTTTTTCTTGAATCTTCGATATTTTGCTAATCACTATCTTAGGCTATACTTGCACGAACTTGAGGAGGGCAATTATACTACACAAGCAAAATGGAGAAGGGCAATCGAGATGAATCATGGAATTACGTTTGAAAATTGGTGAGATTGTTCTAGTTTTAATTACGTTTTTACTTTCCCATGTTCTTTGTTGCTTAACGAATGAATTTGCATTTTAGATTTTAGTATTGTGTGCATGTGTGCTTCTAATGATCTTCTTTGTTGTCTATTGTGCAAAGCTTTTATTTGGCGTTACATTTTGGTGAACCCGATGTGAAGACACCATCTTCACGGATCCATAGATATTTTATTTTCGTTTTTGCAGGTTTTTCGTACGGAATGATGCATGTGAATTTTTCTGTGCCGCAATTGACTTTCTGAACCGCATCTGACAGAAAAATTACGCAAGTGAAGTTTCAGAACCGCAAGTGATTTCCTGAGCCACAACTGAAAAATAAACGATGCATCTGACTGGTAACAAAACGACGCAATTGACTGCAAAATTTTATTTTCATTTCCCGCAATCTAAAATTTTCAATTGATTTTTGTGTTACTGATATCTTATTTTCAGCGTGTGGCCTTTTCGGAGTTAACAAGCTTTTTGCAGGACGATCGACGAAGACAATATTCAAAATTACTAACGAGTTTTTCTGCAGGACGTTTGTTGAAGACCCTAGTTAAATTTAAAACAAATTTTTTGGTAGCGTAGCAAATATTTCGTTTGGATTAAAATTAACAAGTGTCTACTGTGTTTGGTGTGAAAGCACAAGTTTGGTCACCCTTACGACTTGGTACATCGAAGTATCCTCTCCCCTTGCGCATCCGTGCGATCCTGGGTGTAAGAGAAACGGTTACCAACTCTAGAACTTGGGCCTGTTCTAGTGGGAAAAAGTACTCACCCCAGGACGACTCAGACCGGTAGCACCCTGAACCCGAGGGACTTCTAGCCGGTATATAAAAATGGGTTCTTGGGGAAACCCCAAGAATCACGAGTGTGGTTCTGATGAGATGGATCCGAAAGGGGACTCGCGCCGTATGGATCACACCCCACGAACGGAATGCCCGAATTAAACACCTTTTTGTTTTAGAGACCAACCTATTTGTGGCCGTTGCTTGGTATTAGTGCAGGGTACAGTATCATGCCTGAAGATACTCACCACTAATCCCCTTGAGTAGAGATAACAGTTCTTGGGAGGTCATTGCCCAAAGAATTCAGAATTGGTGTGCTCGAAAGACGTTAATGAGCTGTGGAGGGGAGCCAATGCCACCAAATTCCTAAGCTATCCGCTCTCAAGAAGGAAAGGTGTTCATCACCAATCCAGGGTATTTAGGTGGGCTATACCAAGTATACAAACCCTAGGCCTTTGGCCTATTAGGATGTGCTTGTCTGTTATCATGATAAATGTTCTTTGAGTCCAAAATTGAAACTGAAAACACTTTGTCTTACGATTGTCTTTGATTGTCAGAATTTGATCACAGAAAATGGAGTTAGTTTAAATTTCATGTCACTGAAAATTCATAGAGAGTCACAACTGTTCACCAGAAACACGCATCTAATTTTTAGAGTCGCATCTGTTAGGTTTTGAGTCGCATCTGTAATTTCTGAGTCGCATATGTCAGTTTAGCTCGCATTTGCTTTAGAAAAACTGCATGCATTAATTCTAAGTCGCATCTGTCAGTTAGAGACGCATCTGGAAATTTTGAGTCGCATCTGTAAGTTTAGGTCACAACTGTTAAAATTGAACCGCATCTGTTAATCCTGAGACGCATCTGTCTGATTATCAGAAGACCAAAATTTACAGTCACTGTCCAGTCAACATGTCTACACTAGTTTCAGTTGTCTTCACACAAATAGTCCTTGAACAGAAACCTGAAACAATTTGCTCAATTTTGCATCCTTTAGGTTCATTTAGTTGTTACCATAATTATCTTCAGTTCAAGTTTAGTTTCATTTTAGGGTACATATCACCTTGCATTAGACTTCTAGAAAGGTCACTTTTACGAACTTTAGGAGTAGTCCACCATCTATACTCTAGAAAAGTCATAGTGTCAACAAAATTTATCATTGAAGCTAGTCTTATCATCTTATACTTTGTCCTACAGAGAGTCATCCTAACTCATCAGTCTAGTTAGGAAACTCAACTTGTATTTGATCCTTGTCCTACATTGGTTCCTTGACTTAACTAAATTGACACCTTGGTTTGACTTTAGGCAGTTGGTCCCTTCATCTTAGGGTTTATAGAACTGATCACTTTAGGGTCTTGCCTAGACTTTTTCATATTTAGAGTCTAGACTAGTGTCATCTTAGGACATCTCTTATTTTGCATAAGAAAATCCCAAAAACATAGACTAGAGTCATACTGTTCATACATATAGTCTTGCATTTCCCGCATATTGAGCTTGTCTTACATGGTTGAAACTAGGTCTAAGAGAAGAGAGAGAGAAAACATGTCGAACCCAAACGAGTTCATCAATCCATTTTCTTCAAGACCTCATAAGACTCTATTAGACAAATTCACCACTAGAAACACTCAAGGACATATTGCAGTAGAAGACATAGAGGCTGCTGCACAGGACCCTAAGTTTGCCTCTTTTGTAGATGAGTACCTAGCAAATGATTGTCAACGGTTTTTAGGAAAATTGCTAGCTGAAGGTGCTACCTTACCTCTAGGATTTGATATTAGCACCTTACAAACTCAACCTACACAAGGGACAAATACCACGACTGCTAGTACTACTATACCTTAGGTCAGCACGACTATGCCGTCTAGCATGTCTACACAGAGTACAACAGTCTATACGTCCCCATTTGGTACATCTAGCATGACATCGGGATTTAATTTCACTACAGGGGCATCATCATCCACTCCCACCGATCCTCTTATTGGGAGTAAAAGACCTAAAACCTCAGCCCATACATCTTTTGTCGGAGTCACAAGTGTACAATCAACGACCGCACCTACTGCAAGTATCATGGGTACCTTACCACAGTTGATGGCCATACCTAGTGCTCAAATCACTAATACTATACCAAGGATTACACAAATAGGGGGCATTCCCTCCTTCCAATATGGCAATCAAAATCCACTCCTCCAGACTAGCAGTCAGAATCCACTTACATCGATTCCAAATCAAAATCCTTTTGCACAGATTGGTAGTCAGAATCCATCCACACAGATTCCAAGTCAAAACCAATTCACGTTGATTCCGAATCAGAACCCTTTTGCACAGATTGGTAGTCAGAATCCGTCCACACAGATTCCAAGTCAAAACCAATTCACACCGATTCCGAATCATAATCCCTTTTCACAAAGTGGTACTCAAAATCCATTTACACAGAACCCAGGTCAACATCAATTTATGCAGATACCAGACCAGAACACATTTACCAACATTCTGAATCCCAATCCACCTCAGATGCCAACGTTCAATCGAAACCCATCACAAGACTTTGGATTTCAGAACACATACATGAATCCGCATAATCCTCCTAGCACATCTTTGACCCAAGTTGACGTCCTACAAACACAAATGCACGCATTACAAATGCAAATGGATAACATGTTGGTGTCAACTAAGAAATCATTTTCAACAAAGGACATATGCCCTTTCCCCTTTGATAGGTCATTGTACATGACACCTTTCCCTCACGGATATGTCATACCGAATCTTCCTAAGTACAATGGCAAACGAAATCCAGTAGAACATATCAGGGAGTTTTCTACCATATGCATAGATGTCGCTTATGATCCCACGTATCTTATGAGACTATTTCCATGAAGTCTTGTAGGAATTGCACTAGAATGGTTTTCGGGTCTAGATTCTGGCATTAGATCATGGGGGAACTAGTTGAGAAATTTGTGGAGCAATTCTCCTTCAACATTGACCATGAGATAAATATAGCAACCTTGTGCCACAAAACGCAAGATGAAGGGGAAACATTCATTTCTTTCTTCCAGAGATGGAGAACTATTGCTAGTAGGTGTCTTGTTGAGATACCCGAAAAACAAAAGGTTACAATGTTTCAAGAAAACCTTCATCCAAAACTCAGGAGTAACTTAAGGGTACATTGTTGCATATCTTTTTCAGAACTAGTGGAAAAAGGGGTGATAATAGAGAAGGATCTCATTGAAAAGGGTGAACTAAAGATGACAACACCCAATCGAAACCCAATCGTACAAAACACCCCCACTGACAGAAACAGATTCTGGTCTCGCAACAAAAATGTCACCAATGATGGGGTGGTTGATGCTAAAACACTACAAGCAAGACCCCTCCTCACATTACAAGGACCTCATACCTTTTCCAACACGCTTAATGTTGTTAATCAACCTCCTAACACATTCTCAAATACTCAACGTCCACAACCAAGGAGATTTCAAAAATGTGAGTTCACTCCCTTAGGAGAACCCATTGAGTCGGTGTTCAAACAACTGTTACAACACAACCTCATACAGCTGCAGGAACCAAGACAATACGATCCAGGATAGTTTAAACCAGCTTGGTGGGATGACAATGCCTTTTGTGATTATCATAGGACTAAGGGACATAACCTACAAAACTGTCGACAACTGAAGAATATCATACAGGATCTTGTTGACAAGAGAATTATTGAAGTTAGTGGACAAAAACAAAAGACATCCAACACTGATCATCAAGTCTTTTCAGACCCACTACATGACCATGGGAAAGGAACTGTCCCCAGTTCGAGTACTAAGACCAATATGTCAGCCAATTATGCGAGTATCAAACATGATTATGATAGTGGCAAAATCATTCATTGCCTTCACGCCGCCGATCAAAACATCAATACCATTATTATCAATGCTAATCCTGAGTGTGCGGTCAATACTCATCGTACTAAGTTCACTATCCAAGGCCCTCCATCGCAGCAAACATCACAACCTTCGAAGTTACAATATAACCTACTTGACCAGTTGGGGAAGACCCCAGCCCAAATTTCAATCTTGGAATTGTTACGTATTTCCCCTGAGCATCGATCCATCCTCGATAAGGCTTTACAGAACACCACGGTCCCTAATGACCTTGATGTCAATCGTTTCTAGGAAATGGTGGGCTACTTGACCAATAATCATCATGCCACGTTCTCTGAACAAGACTATGCCACAGAAAAGACAAACCACAATGACCCTTTACATCTAGAAGTCCTTGTTGATGACACCAAAGTTAGACAAGTTTTGGTAGACGGAGGAGCAGGGTTAAATCTATGCACTTTAAAACTAATTAAGGCACTAGGTATTTTAGAAGCATGCGTAGACACCACCAAGAGTATTTTCATTAAGGCTTATGATGATGAAGAACGAAAATCAAAGGGGGTGGTAACACTTCCTATCAGAATTGGTCCTGCCGTGATGGAGACAAAGTTCCAGGTCTTGGATCTCACCCTCCCTTATAACCTTTTGCTAGGTAGACCATGGATTCACGCCATGAAGGTAGTCCCTTCCACGTATCATCAGTGTCTTAAATTCCCTTACAATGGCACCGAAATAACTATAGATGGTGATCCCGATCCTTTCTAGTATTGCACCAATCTAAAGGAGATCCCTCAACGCTAAGTGCCAGTCAACCAAGAAGCCTCGTCATCTAATCCAACTTCCTATATTGATCCATCCACACTCACTCAGACATCTATTTCACCCTCATTTCCTACCACTCCTAGGGTTGAGATCCAAGACAAGGGTTGTGGAGAGTATTACATGAAGACTTCTTATTGTGTTAGCCATTTGGTTCCTCCTAAGTCATATGGTTTACCGACGACAGGTCGGGGACATTCTATGATCACTCTACATGTTCCCCCCACAACGACTTTCACTAAATGGGGTGAATTCAGTAAAGAGGCTGTAGATACAGAAGATGTCACTTCCTGGCTGTATAAGGAAGATAATCAAGAACCCCTTTTACTTCCTCATATTCTTACAAGTCTATATGGAAAGGGTTTTAAAATCATGCAAAGCAAAGGATATGATGGACAAAGTGGTTTAGGCTTAAACCAAGATGGCAGAATTGAACCGATATTTGTTTCTCAGTGGCCAAAAGGAGTAGGGCTAGGGTTTCAACCGATTCAGATTGGTGTTCCTAGTACTCCATTACCCTTACTTGAGGAAGTACGTGCTTCAAAAGATATTAAGACATCTCACGAACCAGTAGACCAATATCATTCTGACTCCCCCGATTCTAACGATTATGAGTGGGATTCCTTATGCTCTACTTCTTCCATGGACCTTGACAAATTATTTGGAGAACTTGACTTGATGTTAAGTTCCTCACCCAATCCTTTAAATTCCTGTCCACCAAAGAAAATGACAAAAGAGGAATGGTTTAAACACTATTATTGGAAATCACTTGATCCTACCTCATGGCAACCTGAGCCACCTGTTTCTGATTGTCAAACCTTGGCATTAGGCCCACCTATTCACCCACCTAGACCCAAACCTAAGAGCAAAGAGGACCTGGTACAAGATTTTTGTAACCACATGAATAATTCAATCTTTACCTTGACCCCATTAGACTTCGATAACTCCAACGATGACATGCCATTAGTCTACCCTCAGCTCATTGATTGGGATCAACAAGACGCACCCGTCTTAGACACTTTTGAGAACGACGAAGCAATAGCTGAGTTCCTGGGATTACGAGAAGGCATACCTAATGGAGATCATAAAGCTGGTTTTACCATTGACTTGGACAATAAAGCATATTTTGGGGAATCTGTTCAACCCTCCAGTTGCAAAAATGAGAAAAAGGATAAACAAAATAAAAAGGATGAGTCTCTAGGTGAAAACCGAAAGGCACCTCTAAACAATGAAAAAGTAAAAAGAAAGGATGCATCCGAAGGTGAAAACCTCTCTGAGGTGCCTAAGGATGGAGGTTTGAACATTCTCCCCGTTGCACAGGAAAAGTCACCCATGCTCGTTGAAGAATCAGTAGAAGTCAACATAGGCACAAAAGAGAATCCTTGACTGGTTTATTTAGCAGCGTCATTGACAACAGAAGAGAAAGCAAAGTTCCATGACTTCTTTGCACAGAGACAGATAAATTTTGCTTGGTCATATGCTGACATGCCCAGGTTAGATCCTGAACTTGTTCTACATCACTTTCCTTTACAACCAGGTGCTAAACCAGTGAAGCAAAAGCTGAGAAAAATGCATCCACAGATTGCTTTGTTGGTCAAGGCAGAACTCAAGAAACTCTTAGACGTTGGTTTCATTAGATCTATTGACTATGCGGATTGGATTTCCAATCTAGTACCAGTCACTAAACCAACTGGGGGCATCCGTATCTGTACTAATTTTAGAGATATCAACAAAGCTTGTCCTAAGGATGACTTCCCTTTGCCTAATATAGACATGATAGTTGACATGACAACAGGATATGAGATGTTGTCCCTTATGGATGGGTTTTCAGGATATAACCAAATTAGAATTGCCACTGAAGATCAACCTAAGACAGCCTTCACTTGTCCTTTGGGAACGTATTGCTGGAATGTTATGCCCTTCAGACTCAAGAATGCAGGAGCAACCTATCAGCGTGCCATGACTACTATCTTTCATGATCTAGTGCATACTTGTATGGAGGATTATGTCGATGACCTTATTATAAAATCTAAGACAAGAGCAGAACATCTACAGGTTTTAGACAAGATATTTCAGAGGTTGGAGAAGCATAATGTGAGACTCAATCCAAAGAAATGTGTGTTTGGAGTTAAGTCAGGAAAGCTGTTAGGTTATATCATTTCTAGATGAGGCATTGAAGTAGATCCTGCTAAGGTGAAAGCAATCATGGACATGCCACCACCCAACAATCTTAGTCAACTAAGGACATTATAGGGAAGGTTGCAATCTATCAGAAGATTTATAGTGTAGCTAGCAGACAAGACACATCCTTTTCAACATCTACTTAAGAAAGGAGTACCCTTTGCATGGACAACTAGATGTGAAGAGGCTTTTCAACTGATTAAAGAATATTTACTCACACCACATGTCTTAATGCCACCTGTTGAAGGAAGACCACTGATTCTTTATATTACAGCAACCCATTCATCACTCAGAGCATTACTTGCACAGGATGACGATGAAGGTCATGAAAGGGCAGTCTATTATATCAGCCGGACTTTGGTTGGTTATGAGCTCAACTATAGTAACATTGAACGTGCCTGTCTTGCAGTAGTATTTGCTACCCAAAAACTGAGGCACTACATGCTAAACCATCAAACAATGCTGATTGCTAAAATAGACCCTTTGAAATATCTTCTCAGCAAGGCAGCATTAACAGGGCGACTGGCCAAGTGGGTAATGATACTTAGTGAGTATGATATCGAGTATGTAGAAAGAAAAGCTATTAAAGGATAGGTCATTGCTAATCAATTAGCTGACGCACCCATACAGGAAGATCACCCATTAGTTGCAAACTTTCCTGATGAGTTCATATTCACATTTAACACAAACATAACATGGAAATTGTACTTTGATGGCTCACATACAAATCATGGTTCAGGGGCTGGGATATTGTTTATCACACCATAGGGTGATTCCATCCCTAAGTCATTCAGGATTGCATTTCCATGCACTAACAACATGGCAGAGTATGAAGCTTTAGCGACAGGTTTACGCATGGCAGTCAAATGGAAAATCAAGAACCTACAGGTTTATGGCGATTCTCAACTAGTAATCAGACGGGTAAATGATGATTATGAGACTAAGGATGAGAAGCTTAATCCATACAAGCGCATGGTAGATAGCTTTAAAGAGTACTTTGACAAAGTCGAATTTCATCAAATACCTCAGGTTTTAAACAGGGCAGCAGATGCTATGGCTACAATTGCATCACTTCTTGATATTCCTAACAACGTGCCTAAGTTTGAGTTGTTGGTGGAACAGCTTTTGGTCCCAGCCTACGATATCCCAGATTCTGAAATGGTGTGTGACATCGTTGGTCCCGATTCCCCATGGTACAAAGAAATCTATGATTACCTTCATGCCAAAGTCATACCCACTAGCCTATCAAATAACCAACGTAGAACATTCCTCCGCAAATCAGCCAAATACACCATCGTCGGAGACACCCTATATAGACACGCCTTAGATAATACCCTACTGAGTTTTCTTGATTCTACTAAAGCACAAACAACCTTGCGTGGGGTGCATGAGGGTATATGTGGTTCCCATTCTAGAGGTCCTACCTTAGCCAAAAAGATTATGAGACTAGGTTATTATTGGCCTACTATGGAAAAAGACTCATATGTCTTTGTAACAAAATGCCGCCAATGCCAAGTTCATGGAGATTTGATACATGCCCCAGCACAGGAGCTTCGTCCTATCACGTCACCATGGCCCTTTGCCCAATGGGGATTCGACATCATAGGTAAGATCCACCCCACATCATCTAATGGACACAAGTTCATTATCACTGCCACTGATTACTTTACGAAGTGGATTGAAGCCATTCCTATGACATACATTACCAGCACACAAATTTCTAGGTTTATCTTGAACTATATCATCTGTCGGTATGGTGTCCCTCAATCCATAATCACTGACAATGGCCGCCCATTTAAGAACCAAGAAGTCTGCCACCTGTGTGATGAATTTCATCTCCAACATCACTTTTCCACTCCATACTACCCACAAGGTAACGGCCAAGCAGAGGCATCTAACAAGACCATCATTAGAATCCTCAAGAAGACTGTCAATGATGCTGGTCGTGACTGGCATTTATAGCTTAACCCTGTCTTATGGGCTTATCGTACAAGTATCCGTACTCCCACTGGTGCTACCCCATATTCACTTGTCTTTGGGTTTGAAGCCATTTTACCTATTGAGGTCGAGATTCCTTCCCTAAGGGTATCCCTGAAAGGCCACATTGATGATGAAGAGTACCAAGTGTCGAGACTCCATGAGCTAGAATTTTTAGATGAGCGAAGACAGAAGGCACTAGACCATCTCCAAGCATACCAGAATCGCCTTCGTCGTAGCTATAACAGGAGAGTCTTGAACATAAAATTTGACATTGGTGACCTGGTTTTAATGGAGAACCCAAAGAATCAAGCAGAAAGAGAAAAACCAAGAAAGTTTGAACCTAACTGGTTAGGACCTTATATTGTCATAGAAGCTTTTGGATCAGGAGCGTACCAACTCTCTACTCCTGAAGGGGAACCATTGTCCTCACTAATCAATAGTATGCATCTGAAGAAGTTCTACGCATAGCTTCTGGGAGCCTTTGTCTTAATTAGCAAAAATATAAAAAAATCAAAAAATCACAAAAAAATCGTTATCAAGGTGAAATCCTGGCAAACAGGCGTCTTGGTAACACCGAAAAAATTAGATAATATGGAAAATAGTAAAGACAAATCATTTTTCCAATGGTGAAAACCACTTCGGTGGCACCTTGGATAGGTACCATGGTGAAAACCTGGCAAACAGGCGCCATGTGTACTCAACTTTGCTCATTTGTCTACTATTATTCTACTACCTTGAACATAGTCCTTATCACTGTATATAACCCACTACCCTGTACATAGTCCACTCACCATTGTATATAATCTGCAGCCCTGTACATACTACCTATCCTTGTACATAGTCCACTTCCTTGTACATATTCTTTATCTTTTGTATCCATTGCTTGTATATACCATTCATAATAAGTGGTAGTCTGTCCCATAACCTGAAACGATTGACATCGAGTGCATTTCATATCCCTCGTTTTACCCTATTCATAATCAATTGGTCTTATATACTCGACTGGGGGCAGACACTTGACCTGTGTCATATTGGTTCTTACATTGGCTATGTTGAAGATGTAAAACCATAGAAAAATTAAAAAAAAATCGCAAAATGACTTGAGAAAACACAAAAACATCAAAAAACTTCAAAAAGACAAAAAAAATCAAAACATTTTCGAAAATCCAAAAACAGAGTCAGAGTCAGTCGCACTTGTTAGTCATTGTCATTTGTCGAACTACGTTGCCTCTGCGACTGGACGTAGGCAAGGCCATCTGCTGATGTGCCCCTGAGGCATTAGGTCAGTCTATTTAGGTTTGTCTGTATAAATTCTTGATTTAATCCATATGTCTATATGACAAGGTCATTGGTCGTGTCGAACTACAAGGTCTCTGTGTGTATAACGTAGGCAAGGCCATCATTCGATGAGCCCCCGAGGCCACACTAGGTCAGTCCATTAGGGTTTGTCACATTCACTTTCACACACGTCTTCTATTTGTAGTCAGTCTTGTCGGTAAAGTCAAGTTGAACTACAAGGTCTCTGCATGTACAACGTAGGCAAGGCCATCAATCGACGAGCCCCTGAGGCCACACTAGGTCAGTCCTTTAGGGTTTGTCGTCACACATAGTCAATTGTCCACAGATCATATCAAGTCAGCATTAATCTGGTGAACAAGTTAGCAATGTCTCTAAGTCAAATCAAACACCTTGCCGAACAAAACAATCAAAACAGATCAACTACAGTCTGCTACAGGATGTGTCCTTCTTGGAAACGGACGTTATCAAAACAATTAGCCTGTCTTATACAGGATGAGTCCTTCCTGCATAATCGATAAGGTCAAACGTAGCCTTATACAGGTTATCACATCAACGACATCTGACTCAATGTCTTATATGATACATGTCTTACTGAAACCAGGCTTTGTCATGCCTTATATAGATAGTCATAACATCGAAACTAGACTCACAGTCTTATCCAGTATGTGTATCTCCTGCAATCAGGCTCTATCAATCAACAAATCAAACAAACAAATCTTGTTTTGGCAACTATTTTATTGGCTTATTGACTTTATGGCTTGTTTATCTTATCATTTATCTTGAATTGATGACTGGGATTCATGTTACTAGCTTTCTCAAGGATGTCCCATGAAGGATTTAGAGAAGCAACGATGTATCAGAATTCTATTTTCGTTGACTGTTGTCTGTCCACTGTCTTTTAACTTTGATTTTTGAGTCATGTTACTAGTTTCCTCAAGGACGTCCCATGAAGGATTTAGAGGAGCAATGACGTATCATGACCCGTCTTTTACCTTGTTTGCTGTCTGTGGTTTGTCCTAACAAAAAGACTAGGGCAACTTGTGCCCTTGTATGAGTTAATGACAATCCTTGTCTGTGACTGTCTGTTATTAGCAAGTGGATGACCTTGCACACCTTGATCTATGTCATATCACGATATTTTTCTCCATTTGTATTAGTCCTGCCCAATGATGATAAAGTGCAATTCCTTTTGTGATACAACAAAATATCGAAGATTCCTAATACTAACATCTATCTTCTGTCTTTCATTCTTGCTCGATCTTCCTTTCCGCACTAACAGTTCTTCTTTCTTGCATTATGACGAAGTCCTGTGACATAAAACATTATACATCATCCTGCATCCACATACATGTTAGAAACATTCTTACATATAGGCATATTTTACATTTAGATCATCATGGCATAATACATATTATAAGCATTCCATGTATAGCATCACATTACATTTGTATAGCATCACATATCATCTGCATCCTACATATAACATCATATTACATCTCATAATCATATAGGATCAACATCATATAGAATCATACATTATATAGAATCAACATTATCTCATTAACTGTATAAACATCATAACATACATACAATCATCCATCGCATAGGCATATCATATAAACATCACATGTATACATAAGGACTGCATGATCAATAAATATAAATGCATATCATGAGAATCGCCGCCAAAATCATATATATATATCGCTCAAATGTGTCACATCACAATGTCATAATGTATCACAAATACATGGAAGCCCGCAGGCTATAAGATCAAAATACAGTGCCTCAACAAATGGTACCCCTATCCTGAGCTGCCACTGCCATCATGCCGGGAGTGTGTGGGAGAATGATGCTGGGAACCGGCTGATCTCTGAGCCGTGGGAGGTCTGTCATATGGCCCTGCTCTATGTGGCTGATCCACCCCCTCTGTGCTAACTGTTCATGTGTGGGTCCTAGTCTGGGACCTGCTATTGTGTGCCACTGAAAAACTGGGAGCCCGTCTCTCTAGGGGAACCTCTGCCTCATATAAGT
>VDFB02190937.1:0-11962 GCA_007258455.2 Sequoia sempervirens | reverse complement strand
AAGAATAAACAATCACAGCAAGCAATGAAGTTTATCCCCCCTAATTAGACTATGTTCCAAAACAACAAGGATAGTTTTCAAAAATCTGATCAAATAGATAGCCCTGCAAACAAATGTTAGCTATCTTTTTCTTCATTCTTGGTCAATTACGCCATAATATGCTACAAAACGTTAGCAAAAAACACCAATATTCTTGCCAAAACAATGTTAGAGGGTTACTACTTGAAAATAGCAAAAAATGAGAGCAAAAACGAAGCTAAAATGACTATTTTACCTTCCAAACTGTACTGATTTGGGGCGCTTCCGCCTTTCTACAACAAAATAGGGGCGCTTTCGCCCTTCTGCAGCAAAAACAGGGGCGCTTCCGCCTTTCTGCAGCAAAATGGGGGCGCTTCCGCCTTTCTGCAACAAAAATAGGGGCGCTTCCACCTTTCTGCAACAAAAATAGGGGCACTTCCGCCTTTCTGTGGCCTTTTTCTACAAAATACTTAGCAAAAATGAATGTTAAATGCAAGATATAGGGTGCTTCCGCCTTTCTACGGTAAAAAGAGGGCGCTTCCGCCTTTCTACAGTAAAGAAGAGGGCGCTTCCGCCTTTCTGCAGTAAAAAGGAGGGCGCTTCCACCTTTCTGTGACCTTTTTCTGCAAAATACTTAGCAAAAATAAATGTTAAATGCAAGATATAGGGCACTTCCGTCTTTCTATGGTAAAAAGAGGGCACTTCCACCTTTCTGCAGTAAAGAAGAGGGTGCTTCCGCCTTTCTGCAGTAAAGAAGAGGGCACTTCCGCCCTTCTGCAGTAAAAAGGAGGGCGCTTCCACCTTTCTATGGTAAAGAAGAGGGCGCTTCCACCTTTCTGCAATAAAAAGGAGGGCACTTCTGCCTTTTTGTGACCCTTTTCTACACAATACTTAGTAAAGATGAATGTTAAATGCAAGAACCCATTTGTGGGTCCCATCGGGCATGCCAGAAATGTGATCCTAAGAATCTTATCCTACTCTAATGTGCAAAATAACTTAAAAATGCAAGTGATAAAAGACTAAGGACACTTCAAGATTAGCCTAAAGAGTGATAAAACAAGAAGGAAAATAGACAAAACAAGATGCAAATGATTTCACCTTCCTTGCTGTTGATGACTCCTTGATTGGCCCTTGCTTGGGATAATTTTGTGTGCTCCTTAGATAGCTTCTTGAGTGACTAAATGCAAGATTGAATGTGCAAAGTGATTAGAATGAATGGCTAGATGCTAGTAAAATGAGTGAGAATGCAAATTGACAGCATGTAGTTATGAAAATCCAAAGTGTTGAAAATGCCCTTGAGGAGGGGGTATTTATAGGAGAATTTGAATTCTCTAGAGAATTCAACGGTTGAGATTCATCCAACAAGGTCAAAATGAAGGGCTATGGTGAGTTGAGAACTCACAAGCCCTCACATCTTGACATGTGGATGGTGAAGTGGCTAAGAGGAGGTGAGGTGTAAATGAGGTGGCCAAAAGGTACATGATGTGGAGGAAGTACAAGTACCTTGCAAGTACATTGGGAGATGGGAAGAATCTTGGGTGAATAAAAGTGAATTTTAAATTCACAATGATTGGAAGAATCTAGTGGATAAGACAATGTTCCCAAAAGGTGGGAGTTTGTCACATGTGACTTGATGTGACAAGTCAAAGGTTCTAGAAGATGCATGGAAAAAGGGGATTCTTTGAGGAATAAAAATGAATTAAAAATTCCTTGGGGGATGGAGAGAGTTGACCAAGGTACTGATTAAGATTAATTAATCAGTAATTAGAAGATAAATGAGGATTAGAAGCCAACTTGCAAAAGTTGGAGGATGTGACACATCCTAATCAAGGATTAGGCATGTGCACATCCCTAATGAAGAAATTAGGAGATGATTAGGATTAGATGAAAATGACATGTGAGGAATTAAATAAATGTATTATTTATTTGATGAAAGGAGGATTAAAAGAGTAAAGTATTCGATTATTAATTAAATACCTTGGGGATTTGAGAATTAAAGATATTAATTAAATAATATTAATATTACTTAATTAACTTTCGGATAAGAGGGATGTTTAGGCGAAAAGTGAGTAAATTTGGTTAAATTAAGTGTCAAATTTGGATGTCTACGATAATTCAAGTTTATGGACTAGTTTCATTAGAAATTAATTGAAAAATAGAAAAATAATCAAATTATTAAAAAAATTACATATTTGGAATGCATTGTCTCATCTATAATGGGTTTTAATTTCGTAAAAAAATTCTGCAAAATAGGTCTTCAAACATATGTCCAAAGTCATTATTTTCCTGTGACATTAACAGGACCTTCAAGTTGCAGGTCAAACCAGGTCCAAAGCTTAGGTTCGGGTCCCCAAGCCATTTCCCAAACCAAAAAACAAGCCAAAACCCGCCCAAAAATTCATAATTTAAAAACCTGATCCTGTTTCATTAAAAGCAGGATCCCATTTCAAAAGCGATCGTTTCATAAAAATCATTTTTTATGGTTCTATGAAAGCGGGATCCGTTTCTTCTTCAAAACGAAAATTTCCAAATGGAAAGTTTTCAAAAGCGGGATCCCATTTTAAAACTTTTTCATTTTTGGAAATTTCCGTTTTTGAAAAATTTTCAAAACGGGATCCCGTTTTTTAAACTTAGGCTCGGGATCCCGAAGCTAAACGGGATCTCGTTTTCTAAAAACGGGATCCCGTTTTTTGCAAGCTGAATTCATTTTTTTGCCTAAGGAAAAAAGTTTCACGTTTCGTGGACTCAACTTTGTGCACTTACCCCTTTAGTTCTTTATTGAAAGCCCTTTTCACCACCATCATATTTGGCTTCAGATGGGCATTTATGATATTTACTGCATGCAAGTTCCACTCCTCCACTTAGAATACCATTAGAAAATTCTCCAACAAGATTTTCAACAGTGCATTGTCGTGGATGTAGGTGCTAGAGAATAGATTGGTGCGGATGAACTTTTTAATTGCTTCCTCCCCAACAAATGAGTTAACGTTGAACATGTGAATAAGTTGCATTGAGTAGCCACCCTGTACACATGGGCATGAGATTCTAGGGACATGTATTTTGAGATTCCTTCCAAATCAAGGTGTTGTCATTTAAAGACCTCATGAGGTAGATTCGAGGCAGTTTGAGATTTTCTATTAATATTTCATCTTATTTGGAGATCTCAATCAATAACAAAGTATAGTACTTACTATATCAATCTTGATTTGAGAGATAGAACATGCAGTGACCATTAAGACCGTGGCATCGACCAATAAAGAGTACCAACCAACTATGAAGAACAATAGGTGAAGGACAACACAAACTATTTGATTTAGGCCAAAATCCATGAGTTAAGCCTCGTGAATGCCAACTTTCCTTGTCATGTCAGAATGTCTTCCCAACTATGAAAGCCTTCATAAACAACATCCCCATCATCCAGTTCACATGCCTTGTTGGTAAGGAATTTCACCATTCAGTTTCCTTCATGACAACATATATTGTGAAGTTCCCTATAGTGTCTATGTGTGTGAAATGTGGGAGAGTTAGAAAATCAATACTAAAGCACACAAACATCAATGAGATGTATTATATTAAAGATTTGAATCATTAAAACTACTCTATTTGCAGCAAAACAAATCTTTAAAAATATTCCATTGTTCTTTATTCTCAAGGATTCATTAAACCATTTGGCTCTTAGGTTTTATATGTGCATTATGATTGTTAGAATGACAACTTGAGAAACGAGATGTTGTTCTAAATGCAAGAAATCTAAGTTCCTGCATGAAACTATGTGATGAAAGGCATGATGCTATGATAATGGAGATATTGACAAATAGATAATGTTGCTAAACTATGTGATGCAAATGTTGTGATAAGAAGTTAGAATGATTTTGCATATGCTCAAATAACCATTTATATGATAATCTAAAATGTAACTATAAAACAAGACATGATTTAAAATGCAACCATAAAGCAAAACATGATTCTAAGTTAACATGATGCTACAATGTAAACTTGTTAAAATGCTAAACAATGCTTCAAAGCTATTCTTGCATAATAACTCTACTCAAATGTGGGATGCAAAATACTATAGCAAAGGGTTGTATTTATAGAATTTTCCAAGCACCTTGTGATGTGGTAGCAATTGACAGTCTAGATTCAAACATGAGGGATGAATGGTGGATATGGAGAGAATCAAGAAGGATGTTCCCTTGACCAAAGACAACATGTCAAATGGATGAAGGAATAAAGTGTGTGAGGAAAAGACCATGTGTTCAAAGTTTGTTGAAGATAATTCTAATTAAAAATTAGAATTATTTAATTTCATGTGACCTTGGTGAGGTGGCATGAAAAATTGTAGACATGTGCTTGAATTCCAAATTTGGGATTAGTGAAAATTAATTAACTAAAACAAACTATAGAAATTTGTTTATTTAATTAAATTAGAGGAATGTGATTTTAGATTTGGAGAATTAGAAGCTATGAACTATATAAATAAATTGAGAATTTATTTATAAGTAGTTGAAATATTAATTAAATAACTAGTATTTAATTAATTAAATATCTTGACCGATTTTAGGTGTATACATTTTCCCCTCTTTGAAGTAATGTGTTTATACATTGCTTCAAAGAAAAATTTGCTGCTAATGTCGACAATTTTTTTTTCTATGCCCCAGATGCTGATTTTCAAGTGATGACAGATATATTGTTGGCAAAACAAGGACAAACAATTAAGAGGGGAATGAATCAGTTGTCACAAATTATTTAAAATTTTCAAACTTAACTTAATCTCAAATCTGATGCATGAACAATGAACCATAATCAATCAACACATCAGAAACATAGAGAACACCAAGATTTTTTTATGTGGAAACCTTGTTAGGGAAAAAACCATGGTGGATGTTAGTCCACAATATTATACACTGTTAAAAGTATAGAGAAGAATAATGGGAATGCATATGCATTCAGGCACATTGCCTAGAGCTCACTGCTCAAATACAAGAGGGCTCACTGCCCAAACAAGACACACTATCTTACAGAAATTCGAATTAGATCCGCAGGGTATGAATTGAGAAAATAGCTTCTATAAAAGCCTAATTACAGTTCTGGTTAAGCACAAAAATACTCCTTCACACTTTGCTCAAACTTCTTCACACTCTCCTCTGCAATCAAATGATTAGATCACTATTCACACACTTGCACTTTCTCTAGCTCTTCCTCACTTCACACACACACAAATTTCGCACAAACAACCACTTTTATATATTTGCAACATGGATTTACATCAACAACTTCGTTGGCCAAAATATGAAACATATTTACAATGTTGGCCCAAATTTACAAATAAATTTTCAATGCGAATCAAACACCATCGGCCAATATTATGTTGTGGCCCAAAACAACATCCTCGAGTGCACCAAACATTCAAATTTTAATCTCCAAGGATCCACAACACATTGCAACTACCATGTTGGCCAAGAACATAAAAAATTGAATAGCTAAGAGAAAAATCTTCGATCACGAGCACACCGATCAACGCAAACATGCAACAAAGATAGAGAATGATCTAGAAGCATCCACAAGCAACAAGAACCAACATAGAAACATTTGTAGCAACTGAAATTACTAGAATCACATCAACTTCAATTAGGAACACTAACTGAAACCACAAAAAAATTGTCAGAACACAACTGTTCATAACATGATCAAATCTTCTCACAGACCTATGAAACTTTCGGTGGATAAACTAGATACTCTCAGCAATAAACCCTTTAATCCACAATGATTGATCATCAACTTACTGAGCAAGACACCTTCATGACACTTACTCTTTCTTTAAGAATTTTCTCCATATCCTTGACATATACAACCTTCAATACATCAATGACAACCACATATCATCAACACAACCACAACATCCAACATATATGCCCCCTCGGGAGATAAATTGGTGAAATTTTGAAAATTTGAAATTTTTGATGATTTTTCAATGATTTGATGATCATCTCAAAATTTAATGACTCAGAAACAATTTATCTCCCAAAAAATGATGTTAAAGTCACCTGGTGATGATTTGATGAATTAAAGCCCCTTTGAAAATAAAATAAAACAACCCCATAAAAATGCCACTTAAATAACCTTTAAAAGGTTAAAAAGGGTGATTAGAAGTTCATTTCTACATTTGTGACTTTGAAAACTTAAGAGTGATTAGCAATTTAGCACTTTGGAGTAGAATGGTGATCCCCTACCACACGCATTGGTTTGAGCGGGTCAGGTGTCACAACTGCCCGACGACGTATGATCTCTGGTATGTACCCTAAAAACTTCCCTCATAATTTGTGCAATTAATTTTCCACTTGTTTTTCATGTTTTAAAATTGGATCATTCTATTTTAGTGCATAGGAATACCGCAATAGCACATAGAACAACTGTTCTAGCGCATCAAAAAAATTAGCACATAGGATAAATACATTAGCACATAGGATAAATACATTAGCACATAGGTGATTTAGCGGATAGGTTGCCTGTAATAGCACATTCATGAACTGTTTTAGCGCATTTGTGAACTTAGCGCATAGAGGAATTGATTTAGTGCATAGATTATGTGATATAGCGCATAGAGTGAATCGACGCATCAAGGCTCTATTTCGGTGTATAGATCAAATAAAATGGTGCATATGATAGTTCGGCGCATAAAACCTCTGTTCTAGCGCATTGATGACTTTTTCTAGTGCATAGGGTTTTTTAAGGCATTGAAGCACTATTCTAGCACATAGGTGAAATTTTAGGCTAGATGGATGATATTCTTGATTAGACTCCTTGATTTCAATGATGTTTGATCGCTTCAGCCTTTGATTTGATGATGAGTGATGATGTTGATATAGTAGATGTCCATTGATATCATGATAGGTGAGATTCAATGATTGATACTGATAATTGACCTCATAATAGGTGAGGATCAATTGATAGTTTGATTGATTGAATGACCTCATGATAGGCGAGGTGCATTGATTGATTGATAAACCTCATGATAGGCAAGGTTGAATTGATTGATGAACCTCATGATAAGCAAGGTTAAAATTGATTGATTGATAAACCTCATGATAAGCGAGGTTGAATGATTGATGAACCTCATGATAGGTGAGGTTGAATGCTTGATGAACCTCATGATAGGCGAGGTTGAAATTGATTGATTTGATGCTCACGAGATTTGATCAAAGTCTTACCAGAGCTTATTAGATTGATAGGCTGATTGATTTTGATTGATTGATTGACTGATTGATGTTGATTGATTGATTAGCTGATTTACGATTGTGTGATGATAGGAGCCATTGATGAGTTTACAAATTAGAGAGCATTTTCGAAGGACATGGGATTTGATTCCACACCTAACGCCGCCTGATGTAGCCATGATTACACGATGTGGTTTGTCATCTCTTATTGATATGCCCCAAATTAGGATCAACAGGGGGTTGCTAACAACTTTAGTAGAGAGGTGGCATAGTGAGCATAACAACTTTCATTTTCCCACTGGTGAGATCACAGTGACTCTGGAGGACATATATCAGATTCTACGGATTCCTATGGTTGGAGAGCTTGTACTATATGATTCTCAGGAGCAAGGTGGGACTTATGCACTGCGCAAAGTTTTCGAGGATGATACTATATGCGATTACGAGATTCCCTGGAGGGACATGGTCAATGCTTATGACACTTTTCCTTCTGTACTCGAAGGATTTATTGGAGGATTCCTTTGTCCTGATCATAGGTCTAAGGGACTATCAGTTGGATGGGGATGGATCCTGGAGAGCATGATTGCTCATGGAACGAGATATGCATGGGGTTGTTGTATGCTTGCCCATTTGTACCATGATTTGCACTACGTGGTTTATCTTTGAGGGGTGAGTTTATCAGCTGGGGTCACGTTGCTTTAGGTCTGGGCTTGGGAGCATATAGCAGTTAGTCAGCTAGTTGGAGACATACATCAACCTGCCATGAGGCCATATGTACACATTTATGTTGTTTGAGTTGCTCAGCCTAGGATGGGAACTCGAGTATTGAAGGAGGACACTGGATGATCTTGAGTCTATGGTATGGCGTCCTTATCTAGATTGTGAGCAGCAGTCGAAGGATGACACTAATATGTCATTTCTATGCCAGTCGATATACTTGATTGGGCAGACCTAGTTTATCATTAAGATATTCTTGCTGCTGCGGGTGCTGAGACAATATGGTAGGGTTCAGGGTATGATGCAAGGAGTGTCCCACTATGCATGGTGACAGGTGGATGCTACAAATTGGGGACTTGTGTTGTCTTATGATGCAGTCATGCAACACTTCTAGGGATTACATGCCGCCATTTGGGAGGTGCATCTAGAGATCAGTGATGCGTCAATATCAGAGGAGTATGCGCAATATATGTTCTTGCATCCATTCCCATAGATTACCATTCCAGACAAGCCAGGGCCACTTTAGCGGAGGATGGAGTAGTAGGCCATGAATGAAGGCAACATAGAGAGGAGGAGGAGGAGGAGATTAGTGAGGAGGGAGATTGTGATAAGAGTGAGGGGGGAGGAGATGAGGGTGGAGGAGGACCAAGGTCGAATATTGGAGAGTTGAGAGTTCCTTGCAAGAGGCGACGTGTGGAGGTTTAACTACCTTCACTACAACAACAGACACAAATTGTGGCCTTACAGGTATAGGATGAGACACTGCAGGGGTATCTTGAGCAGATTCAGGCACTACTAGCGCAAGCCCAAGGGTAGATCACTATATTGACAACAGAGCATGATGCGGCTAGACAACAAGTACAATAGGTACAGGCCCAACTCACACAGGTCCAGGCTTAGGGACATGGTTAGATGTAGGCACAGGTTGCCAGACTTACTTTTGAGAGCCTGATAATTTGAGACGGCGGGTCAATCAGGCTGAGGGCATTGTTGAGAGACTACAGTAGGCTGCAATAGTTGTCGGGGCTACAAATTATTTTAGAGAGATACATCGTATCACACAAGAGGTAGAGTTTTATAGAGTCAAGTATCATGATTCAGTTCCTCCAAAGCGACAGGAGAGCTTTGCACAGTCTCGGTCAGGGAGGTCCCAGTCTTAGACCGTTAGCATGGGTGTTACGCAATCGCTTCCTAGAGATCAGAGAGATCTTGGTGCTAGTTCGTCAGGTGGAGGAGGTACTAGTCATGTGATGCCAGCATCGTCTAGGGGGAGCACAACATAGCTCCGATTTTTGATTTTCTGATGTATTTTGGACATGTATACATTGATGATGTACCTCTTGATTTTAGACATTATGATACACTACCATTTTTTATATTGATGTATCTCTTTATACCTTTGGATATCCTTGTACACTTTGACATTATGATTTTTGAGGTTATATGATATGCGGTGATGATTATGATCTATGTGTCTATATGATGTTCTATATGATGATGATCACAATCATCGATGCATGTAATTTCTATGTTATGATGATGGTCATGATGATTATGATGGATGCATTTAATTTCCATTATTTCTGCTATGTGATGTTCTATATGATGATGATGATGATGATATGTTATGGATGCAAATGTTGATGCAATTGATGTGTTATGATTCTATGATGTTGTATGAATGATGCTTATGTGATGGATTTTATTATGCCAATGTAATGTGATGTATTTGATGTCTTTGTACTTTTCTAATGCAAATAAATAATGCAATGAATGTATGAATGATAGATGAAATGATTATATGGTGATTGATAGTTCTATGTGTTTATGATGTTTACATGATGATGAGCATGACGATTATGATGATTATGCAATGATGATGCTTATGTGATGTATGCAATGATGATATGATAATGCATGATTGATGATTCTATGGATTTATGCTATGTGAGATGGATTTGATTATGCAACTGATGTATGATGTGTATGCAATGATCTAGTTAGTCCTTTATCAATCTTGGATTTTAGTAATAACAAATTTATCTCCACTACTGGTTTTAGATGTTCATAACAATGGCATTATGTCTTTTGCTTACCAGTCATGTTTTTCAACAACTTTTTCTTCTTGGAAATCTTACTCAACTGGACATGTCTTTCAATCATCTTATGTGAATCCAAGATCCATTTGATAAAAGGAGTAAATGATTTTAGTGATGCATCAAGTTTAATTATAGATACATCAAGTTCAATTATGCCTCTATTAAAATAGGGATGTTTTTTTGCTTGGAAATCTTACTCTGGTGGACATGTCTTTCAATCATCTTAATGGACCAATTTCTTAATCCATTAATAATTGATGAAATGATTTGGATCATGCAAGTGAGATGGAATGCACTTCTTTTTGTGTTTTTGATGTGGATATCATGATGTGATGTATGAATGGATGAATGATGTGATAATTTTTTCTAATGTGTGCAAATGATGATGCAACTGATGTGTTTTCTATATGAGAATGATGTGTTTTTGGTAATTTCAAGTGTACTCAATCCATTGATAAGAGAGATAACCTCATTGTGAACTGTTGAAATCCCATAGAGACAGATGCAAACTAACATGGATGCAATCTAACTTAGCCATGTAGATCTAATATGCATATGCCATTCATAACAGTCGATTTGTCATACTTTTTATCATCATTGATCCTTTAAAATGTTGAAAATGAGTACAAGCATCGATGGTATATTTAGACCATGATGAACTAACTGAGTACTACTTCCATGATTTTTGATATTGCAAGTTAACACAAGCATCTAAGTATAATTAAACCAAGATGACTTGAGTATTGCTTGTGTAAACAAACAAGAATTAACCATTTTCCTATGCAAATTCAAAATGTCATTAGTGATACTTTGTAGAGCACGTCCTGCGACAATTTGCACATTAATAATGATCAACTCATAGACAACAGACAAAGAAAAATCATGTTCTTTCTCGGGTCCTCTAGTTCAATACATCATCGAGGTGCCCCAGAGATATGATAACAAAATCAAAGTACAACAGTTGAACATTCTTATTTGACGTGATAAAGCCATGATTCAGAAAGAAGATTATCCATTTAAAGTGTGCTTTTGGTTTGATTGATTTGGCTATTTTGATTTGGATGGTTGATGTGTTATTGATGGTGATTGATGTTCAATGTTAAGTTGCACCATGATTGTTGCGTTCATTGCATTTGTCCTATTGTTGTTTGTCTATTGGTTCAAGTTCAGAGTTTATTTCCCCTAGTGAGTTTAGGATTTTTCCCCCAGTCTAGGGTGAGACACGACCGCGATGCCAGGATATGTGCATGAAGCTTTTTGATGATAGGAAGATGGGTGGCTAAAGTGAATGTTCAACATGCTCAAATAGACAGAAAAGCTAACCTATCACACATAGCACCTATTTCCAGGTTTTCACTACTTGTTTTTATTGCACCTTTTCAGATTTGATGTTTTTTTCACTTTTTTTTGTATTTTTGTATTTTTCTTTTATTTTATTTTTGTTACCAAGACACATATTTGCCAGGTTTTCATCAAGGCAACCATTTTTCTAGGACATTTTTTAATGTTTTTGTAGTTTTTCAGGACTTTTTCTGATGCACTAGGGTAAGTGCACCAAGATGGTTCCCAAAAAAGGGGCTTAAGTGGCCACTTTTTTTTTTGAAATCAGGAAATACTGACCTTGGATGTGAAATTGAGGATAGCTACACTCAAAATTTTTTGATGGAACAAAAACAAGGACCCAAAGTTGTCTCGAAGCCCACTTTCTAAACTACTAATTTATTTTGAAAAATGGTTGAGATTATGGGTTCAAAAGAGGGACACACAATAAATTGCTGTTGTTTCTGTCAGAAAAACATAACATAGCAACTCTTGTGTGACCCGAGCACGGTGGACTTTTTTTTAGTATTTTTAAAATCGCTCCAGTCAGAAGTTAGATAACAGTATGTAGTAAGGACTGGATATTTTCTAATA
>VDFB02190936.1:0-14470 GCA_007258455.2 Sequoia sempervirens | reverse complement strand
GAAGATTTTGGAGGAGTGAAAACAAGGTGAATACCAGCGCCGAGGAAGAGTTTGGAGTTAAAACAAGGTCAATACCAGTGCCGACGAAGAGTTTGGAGGAGGGAAAACAAGGTCAATATCAGCGCCGAGGAAGAGTTTGGAGGAGTGAAAACAAGGTCAATACCAGCGCCGAGGACGAGGTTGAGGGCACTCACGGAAAATCGATGACCAAGGGGCAATGAGTACTGTAAGTTTGGCACCCCCATTCTCTTTAACCTTTAATTTTCATGCCTAGTTTCCAAAGATCTTCTCATACATTGGCACGCCCATTCTCGTAAAATGGTATAAGATAAGACAAAAAAAATAGCTTATACAAAACATATCCAATCTTGCCAATCCTATTCAAGCATTTTAATTAATTCCTTGAATTAAACCTAAAACAAGAATCATACACACCACAAAGTGAGATGAACGAAACAACCCTTGATCATTTTATTCAAAATTCAGATATGCTTGTACAATGGAGAGATGTGAGTTTGAATTAATCATATCAATTCAAATGCCAAGATCGCCATAAAACATCAAATCCCCATGAATTCAAAACCTACTACGTATCGACTCAAAACCTAAATTGTATTTCTCTCTAAACCATCAGGATTCTTACAATTTGCTCTGCAACTTCATCTAGACTCGACCAAAAATATCTAACTTGCTAACCCGTACTTCTAGCCTTGAAATCCTTCTTATAGAAAAAGGAGGAGCAAACAAGCATCGGGCCAGAAAGCACATGTGTCACCAGCCAATTGGATCGCCTTGTACTCTTCATCAGTTGGCCAATCAAAATTGATAACCTCATTCACCTTGACACTATAATATTTGTACTTAACTGCCACCTGATTCGCTTCTCTTTCAAAAGACTCCAAGAATGAGCTGGTGCTAATGATTTTTTCCATACAGCTCACCAACAAATCATAATCTGAGTTACCCTTTTTTTTAGGGTTTTGTAGTCCAAACATGATATAGAGTGGCTCTTACACTTTTTGTGATTATTTTAGCTTGTGTAACAGGCCATGTGGATACTATTCTAATTGTAGGATGCATGAATAGGGCATAGGTTACAAGAAAACATGTATGGGAGATCTGATTTTATGAATTTTTATCCATGTGCAGACCTAATGGGTTGTTTCTAAAACACTGAATATAAATGATATACATACACACACACGCTATTATCAATAATAATAATAATATCAATAATAATAATAATACATATATATATATATATATATATATATATATATATATATATATATATATATATATATATATATATATGTATGTATATGCATTTTTAAATGAAAATAATGTAAAATGCAATTACCGGATGCCTCCTAGAACAATAAATGCAACATATCAATCATTAAAGAAATCTATATCTATGTATATAAATGTGTATTTCTAAATGCAAGTGTAAATGCAAAGAGCATATGGTTTTGTAGTGTTATAGAGACAACATATCCATAAATTAATATAATTGAAATTCTAAAGTCTTCAACACATATAATATGAAATCGATCATGTTGGTGTTTTTTCCTGTAAACCAGGTTGGTCTTCTAATCTAGTCTTTGGGCTCTTTCATCAATCATCCTACCTTAAACATACCAAAAATCTCCTAGCAATTAGACATAGGAAGATTTAATATGACTTAAACAATTTTTATTGCCAAAGTGTAAAATTATGATAACTTAACCAGCTCATAGTATATACCTCTCCCTGCTAACCACTTAGACATGGAAAACAAATGTTAATTTGCTTCAGTTTAGTCATGTAGGTAACCAAATAAAACCTTCATACCTTTTGGTGGTGTTTCCTCTCAAGCTTATTTTACTTGTTACAAAGCTTGGAGTTAAAATGTTATAGGATTTGATTTGTGATGGACACATTTGGACGGTAGTAACAATAGCTTGCAATCTATCAAGACTTGATTACCTTATAACCTGTGAAATTCTAGCCATGAAATGATAGATTAATCATAATGTCACCTTGGGATCACATCACCATGAAAGAACTTCATCCAACATCCTTATGAGTGCAGGTACCACCAAATAGGTATTTGTCAGATCTATCTTCCTCGAGCGAGGGAAATTCAGGAAGAGAAGAGGAAAGCGAGACATGTACTATGTCTAAAAAAGGGAGATCAACTAGAGGTCAAAAGATTAGAAGAAAATTATGTAAACGCATGGAATTTTTTCTTGCTGAAGGGGGGTCATGTTCTTATGATGATGAGAGCATAGGTGACGTCGAGGTGCCCTTGAGGTACAAACATCTACGGAAACAATGGGTACCCAAGGAACTTCCTCCAATAAACACCAATTTTTGTGTCAACGAGAGGATATATCACATAGCACCATCGTCATTACATGGTTTGGGCCTATTTTGCATGGACGGCATAAAGGTTTGTTACGACAAAGTTACTAAATTGATGAAGTATGTTGGACCTTGTTACAGTTACAAACATTGGATGCAATTGGTTCGATATACACGAAGTATGCATAGGTATGCACTGTCAGAAAATTATATACAACTAAAAGATAAGGATCAAAATAAAGGAGTGGCTATGTACATTGGCGGAAGGCCAAAAGCATCAGGGAATATTGCAGGGTTTATAAACAGTACACGACCTAGGTCAACAAATAAGAAACCCAATTGCATATTCGAGGCACGCGAGGGAAACCGTGTATTCGTATGTGCGATAAAATCAATAACTGCGAGGGAAGAGTTGCTAATTGATTACAATTTGAAACGCTTAGTTACAAACACAATTACTATGGGGGTGGTACATACTATGTACCATTTTATCCAACCTCCAATTAATCACTCCAATAGACCATTTTATTCTTTCTTTTTTTTCATAAGTCTATTGGTTTCATTTTGGTAATATTTTTTTATATTTAATTTTTGTCACAAGGGGACATTGATTGTACAGAGAAGGCTCTGGCCTAGAGCACAGATCCTGATGTATCTTCAGCCACTTCTACCTGACAAGTTTACCTCATTGTAATTGTACAAATTAGATACGAGGAAAATGTTTTATTATTATATTTTTTTCATAAGTTTTTTGGGTTAATTTTGATAATGTTTTTAATATTATTGTTGCATTTGACTGATCGGGGAAAGGCACTAGTAGTAGAGGAGAGCATCCATAGTGATACTGATTATGTTCCCTGTAGAAGATTGCTTTCCTATCATATAAATATGGGCTACCCAACACAATGCCATGGATATCAAGTGGAACCACATCAAATTCAACCTCATCTTCAAATGGTAATCATCAAAAAATTGATCAAAATGAACCCATCCACCCTTGGAAAATACAAAATCTGAGACAATAGTATAATCAGGAACAAAGTCCCTTTTCCTCTTCCTATCAGGTTATCTTCATGGATGCATCCCAGCTGCCACAAAACCTCTGCAAATCCCATTCTTGATGGTGCATTGTATGGAAGAATATGGGGGGTTCCTTGGAAACCATAAACCCTTAAGATAGTGCTTACAGGGTATGGAATGATGTCACCCCAATTATGACATACTTTTAACTCAGGCCTTATTGCTTTGGGCTAGAGGGAAATCATGCAAAATCCCTCAGGAATTCTTGGCATATTTACCATTAGTCTAGCCCCAGCCTAGAAGCAAAGCAAATGGTCAAATTAGTAATATAGCTAGCATCCCTCTTGTTGTAAAGACATATCTACACTCTAGGCTCCCAGACCGGGTAGCCTTCTCCATTTTACTCCCTGCCTTAATTCCATCTTCTAAGAAGAAGCCATTCTCATACAAGAACATATGCATTAACAAAGAGTACCAAAAGAAAGGAACATTAGTGTCCCCCACAAATAAGTTCAACAAACCCTCATGCATTCTTTCAGCAAGGAAAGAAGCATAATCATATACTATAGAGAAATTGGGATGCTGAATCTGAGCCCCCATAAACATATAGGCAATGGGCATCACAGTATTAGGACTGAAACCTAAAATTTGGCAAAGTGAGTAGAAGGTTGCCAAGAAATGATCAGCAAAACAATTTAACCCAAAAGGTTCCTGATCAATCGGGCTGATATGAATCGTGGAACTGCCTGCCCTAGCTAGATGAGGAGGAAGCAATTTTGATCTGAAAAAAGGTTGAATCTTGGCATACTCTTGTTTCATCTCCTCGAAGTCAATCTGGACCAAGAATGAGCCATTTTCACTCAAATCAAAAACCCTTCGAATTACATCTACATTTACATTCAGTAAAACCTCACCATCATTATCCCTTATAACTGATCCAGGTGGATCTCGAAGGCCTCAAAAATCCAGCAACTTCAGAATCTTCTGGAACTAGCATCAATGCATAGAGCACAGAAATACGATCCTGACGCAACATGAAGCGTGTCAAAAGGAGTTCATTTGCTCGAGATATGCTCAGTCAAAGTTCAACAAGGGTCGAGGATGCCAGATAGTTGACTGGAAAATTCACAGTCTCAGAATCAGCCAAAAGTAGTCTCAGATCAAAGAGCTCACCGACAAGATTCTGACGCAACTTGAATCGCGTCAAAAGGATATCGTACGTGCGAGTTATGCTTGGTCAAAGGTCTGGTCAAATAGGGTACAAGGGCCGACAGGAAGCAGAAAAATTGATCATTTCAAAATTTTCCAAAATCGGCATCAAATCGAAGTGCTCATCGAGACGATTCCAACGGAGTTTGTTTCGTCGAAAATGGAGCTCGTATGACCAAGATACGGCCAGTCAAAGCTCTCAGTTGACTTGGTGGACTTGAAGGTATAGTGATGACATCATCATCCGAACATCTAATGTCAGCAAGTGGTACAAAATTTGATGTGGACCAACCAGATGTTGACACATGTCAAATTTGTACAATGACGTGGCATTTCGTACTCCAACGTGGCAACGTAGTCAGTGGACCATATAGTGATGTGGCATGTTGACTGGACGGTGACATGGCAGGTGACGTGTTTATCATTGATGATGTCAGTGTCTTTGTGGCAGCTGAGTCAACATCCAGGCGGTGTCCTGGTCAGTGGACACGTCGATGGCATTGTCAATGGACACATCACCCTGATCAGCGAATGATCTCTTGACACGTGGTATGCTTGCCGAGCGACATGTCTCTCTCTCCCCTCCGGCGGTTTCAAATTGGTTTTGTTTGTTCTAACAAAAATTTTGTTAGTGGGGTTGGACCCCGAGACCTGCGGGATATGGGCGCACCCACCGGCCGTTGCACCATGCGACATGCCTCAAACTGCATATGGTGAGCGATTAGTTTCGATGTTTAAAACTTGCAGAGTTCGGTGTAAAGCATGGTCGGCGGGGTTGGAACCGCTGACCACCCACTCAATAAAAGGTGATGCCACCGGTGGACCACGTGGGTTCATTTGTTTATATATAGGCAACGGTTTTTTTTTGTTATGTGTTTTGATCCGAAACCATAACAAATAGGCCATTTTTGTTGTTAACTCCCTAACCAATTTAATTAAAGGGGTCTAAAGGACATATGAGACAATGCATGAATTGTTGAAGGGGGGTTATGCATTTAATATCTTGTTAAGCCATTTTAGGCTTGTTTTTTTTGTATATAAAGGGAGATGGTGAGAGTGTTTTTCATTCGGAGACTCAGAACTTTCAAGGATTTAGAGACTTGAGGAGTCTTGTGAGAAATTTCTCTTGGGAGAATTGGGGAAATTCTTGTGTGTTCTCATTTATTAACTCTTGGAGAGTTTTTGTTGCTCTTAGTAAAGGGTTTATGGGGAAAGTGAGAATTTTCTTGTAATGGGCTAAGTGGTCTCTAGGGAGGAGAGATAAGAACTTAGTGAGTCCTTGAGGATTTGTTCGACTTTTTGAGTTATTTGTAAAGGCTTGATGCCTATGTACTCTTTTGGAGTGTGAGTTGCAGTTTCATTGTTTGGAAGCATTGTAAAGCTGACAGAAGGACTGGGTAGGGTGCTAGAAAGTTCTTGTCAAGACAGTGTTTCAATGAGAAGCAGATTGTAACTCAGTGAAAGACCATCGTGGTGTAAAAAGAAGTTGCATCATAATAATGGCATTGATCACGCTTATTTTGCGGATCTGGAGACGTAGCCAAAAACTGGTGAACTCCGTTATCAAATCTTCTCTCTCTTTTCTTGTTGCATGATATTGTCAGATTCTTTACTTTCCTACATTTGATGTGTTTATTTGCTCAATTCACAAGCATCGTCAGTTCCGATCTTAAATTAAATCTGTATCCTAGTGAATCTAACAATTGACAAGTGATTCATAGTAAGGAGTTTACAGATCAATAACCCTTGTGACAGGATCATATCTTGCAGCCACTGCTAGGAGGTCAACATCAAGGAACACATTTGGTACTACAAGCTTTCCCATATCATACCTCCAACCATTTGAAAAAGGATGAGGTGCATTTCGCTAGCCATGCCATCTTCTAAACAGTTCTAAATCAGTCATTGGTACCCCAACATCTGCAATGTTGTAGGTTTTATATCTCAACCCTTCACCTAAGGCTGTCCCTCTCATCAAAACCAAACCCCTCTTCTTGTCATTTGTTGATAGGGGAAATTGGTCAAGGAAATCATCATACAGATTCCTCTGCATGTAGTCAATATGGCCAAAATGTTGTTTGGTTGGCACCATTTTAAACAACTAGGGCTTCTCGGAAAATCAAATTGTGAACAGACTAGTGCTACTCAAAATGAAAACACAGTAGAATTTGCAATTTCCCACAATTCAAGAGAAATAGTAACCCTAAAATCTTAATTCAGAAAAACCCTAATCAACACAGCAAAGCTTTTCACAAGAAACACATTCGGACAGAACAGTGATGAAGAAAATAACTCATAGAAATTCGCATTCTACAGTAAATCAAACTCTTGCCGAAATTGCTTTTGAAAGCTCTATCTTTGGCTCTGGACTGCTTTGAAGATGCTTGAATTCCTTAGTGGTGAAAGTAGTCTGCAATTAAACACTTGAACTTTATGAACATTTCCGATAGACATCTCATCTGCCATTAAATCCTACTTGCATATAGTGCCAACACCTTCAATTGTATTTGACGCAGATTTAAATCTTCGCCATCAATCTCTTGTTTCAGTCAGATCATCGAACGGTCCTCCTTAAAAATGCTGACAATGCCTTCCACATCATCCCTAGGGCCCACCATTATATGCAGTTCCAGGAAGATACACGTGGCACTTGCCCGCGATATCGTGATTGCTCAAGTTGGGATTGCGCGATAGCGGGCAACCGTTGATCTCTTCATCAGTGACCACGATCAAGTAAAACAAGGGATAGTCTTAAGGCCTATTCGCTGAGCAGCTTTTTCATCAAGATTAAAACATCACCATTGATTATAAACACGTGCACCGCTCAGGCGATTTAGTAACCCACTTGATAACACACTAAAGTCTGATGCATTTATTAAATCATTTTATTTGCTTTTCAGACATCAACAACCTATGACACGTGGTGATCACCCGCGATATCGCGATGGCTCAAGTTGGGATCACGATATGGCAAGGAGTGGTCAGGATGTATCTGCGAGGAGATCAACAGCCATCAAATAACCCCTGTAAAATATTAAACATTACTTAGGAGGAAAAACCCGAGGAAGGGGATGTGGCTTAGGGCAACGACGGTCGATGACATAAGGTTGTTTTAAAAACATAAGGCACAAACCCGACTCAGACTTTGGTAAATAAAAGGAGGCCAACAATTAAATATTTATCATTTTATTAAAAGGGGCCAAGCCTTAGACAAGTTAATGAGACATAGGTTGTTTTCTTTTTTAAAAACCTTCTCCAAAAAGTAACGATAGAACAGACCCATACCAAAGATAGAAAACCAAGGGTTTATGAAAGCAAAGTAATAACTCCAACCCTAGGCACCACTCGGATAAACAAGACCAGCCAATAATAAAAGAAATCCTGGATGTAAATTTGAGGCTCCATCACAATTCACTGCCTTGTCTATGTTATTGCTTACTATTATGCTTTGGTAGATTTTTTCCAAGCATCCATAGCTTGTTCGAAAGCACTTGTTTGAGGTTTTACTTTTTAGCCATAGCATGAAGGCGTTGAAATATTTGATAAAATGCTTTGGTAGACATGTATGAAAAATGTGGTAGCATAGAAAAGGTAGTGAACTATTTGAAAAAATGCTTCAAAAATGTGGTCTCATGATGGAATGCCATGAATGTCTGACAGAAGAAAATTTCTATGGATTGTCTGTGGAATTCCCATCACCGTAAACCACATTCTTCGAACATTTTAACAATCACTTGTCTATCACTATTAACACTATTATGCTTTTGATAAAAGAATTTCCAAGCATCCATAGCTTGTTTAAAAGTACACATTTTAGACTTTAGCCATATGACAAGGCAATGAAGCATTTGATAAAATGCTGGTAGACATGTGAAAATGTGAGTAGCATAGACAGAGGCGGTGAGCTGCTTGAAAAATATCTCAAAATGTAGTCTCATGGTGATGGAATGCCATGATGAATGCCATGAAACAAGCAAATTACTATGGATTGTCGTAGCATTCCATCTGTATCGGGCGCATTTCTTTTAGAGATTTTTCAAATTCCTACTGTGTCTATGTTATTGCTTACTATTATGCTTTGGTAGATTTTTTCCAAGCATCCATAGCAACCGTTAGAAAACACCCTGTTGAGGGTTTTTACTTTTAGCCATAGCGATTATGAAAAATGTGGTAGCATAGAAAAGGTAGTGAACTATTTGAAAAAATGCTTCAAAAAAATGTGGTCTCATGGTGATGGAATGCCATAGCGAATGCCATGACAAGCAAATTGCTATGGATTGTCATGGCATTCCATCACCATGAGACCACATTTCTTTGAGGAATTTTTTGAAACAGTTCACTGCCTTGTCTATGCTATTGCTTACTATTATGCTTTGATAGATTTTTTCCAAGCATCCATAGCTTGTTTGAAAGCACCTATTTTGGGCTTTTAGCCATAGCAGCAAGGCAGTGAACTGTTTGATAAAATGCTTTGGTAGACATGTATGAAAAATGTGGTAGCATAGACAGCGTCACCATCGATATTTATGTAGTTGTGGTATGTTTTGGTGCAATGTAATGTGTGATATGAATATATAACCAACAAATATCTATTTTCTATAATTCATGGATTAGACTCTATATTTTATATGCTCTCGATATGCGTATGCTATGGAAATGCCATTAATTTTTTTTTTTTTTTAAAAGTGGTATGCTATGTGTGATACTATCAACAATGTAATTGCTCTTGATTACTCTTTCTTTTTACATAACGTATTCCAAACTTTTCATGAGTACCCAACACATGTGAAGGAAACAAGGAAAGACTAAGCATGAACAACCTAAAACGGCTCACGGTGGTTATATGAAATTAGCCGCACAAATTGTAAGTATCAATAAATGAAATATTGCATCCAATTATAATAAATTGAAAACAATTTTGGTTTTATCGCACCATAGAAGCAAAATTCATGATCTTACGCAAAAAATGTAGGGCTCTGAATTCGAGTTCCTGAAGAAGGACCCTAAGGTGCCCTTCCGACAAGGCTATGGAGCGATGGTGAATGCCCTGAGTCTTGGCTGGGAAAACCTGATCTTCCATTGCATCGACACCGCAGGGTAAATAAACTCATGAGTTTATTAAAAGTCAGATACTTGTGCCAATCTATTCAATATTAATTTCCACCATAGTAATTACATGCCTATTTGTTTTAAACATTCAAGCAATGATATATATTACACATGACATTGGAATGCAAACTGGTGAGGGTGGAAGCGAGAACTTATGCAGAGATGAAGGTCATGGGTGTGCATCCGCGATACTAGAGCATGTAGAGCTTGATCAGCTGTGTTGAGCATGATCGATTCAAATCGAGGGAATATGATGTGGTATCCGAGGGTAAAGGGACCACTCTAAAAGTTCTTTAAACATATTTAATTTACAATTGGTGGTATTAATTAATGTAACCTTTAATTGTGCAACTTTAGAGCATGTAGAGCTTGATCAACGTGTTGAGCATGATCAGGCTAGAGAGGATTAGGAACATGATGTGGCCCCATCAGGTAAAGAGGACCACTCTCATGTTCCTTTAAACATATTTAATTTCAATTGGTGTATTAATTAATGTGTAACCTTTAAATTGTTTCAACTTTAGAGCATGTAGACATGATCTTTATGTTAAACGTGATCAGAACTGAAGGAAGATCCGGGAACATGATGTGGCCCATCCGGTGAAGGACCACCCTCATGTTCTCTTAAACATGTTAATTTCAATTGGTGTATTAATTATTAAGCAGCTAGGTGTTTCAGCTATGGTCGAGATTTAGAGCATGTTCAACATGTTGAGCATGGAGTCTATAACTCAAAAATTCCAGGAACATGATGTGGACCAATAAATTAGAAGAACCACTCTAATGTTCTTTTAAGTAATGAAATACTTGTAACAATAATAATAAAACATATCAGTTTAACATTTCTTTCTTATTACAACAGATCCCCCCTTGAAGCAGCGTCCACGTCATGAGCAGACGACTACGCGTACATTAAGATCACAAACAGAGGGAAGAACAACTAAAGGGGGACATATATTGATTTAGAAAATGATACTCCACTTCAGCTTTATGTAGCTTTCAAAAAGAAACAAAAAAAAAAGTGATTGTAATCATATTATAACAACCATATTTTTGATAGTATGTAAAAACTGAAAGAATGATTATTATATGTTAATGAATGAATGTGAATATGTTAATTAATTAATGTTATATGTTAATGAATGAATGTTATGTGTTATCAATGGATGAATGAATGAATGTTATATGTTATTAATGGATGAATCAATGATTAATGTTATATGATTGGGTATGGGAATTGAGAGTGATATTAAATGAGCTTCCACCGTCCAGTGGTTGGCCCTGTTAAGTAGAGAATATTAAACTATTCTTGAAACAAAGAGAAGCTCAATAGGGTAATGCACTTTTCAATATAAGAAATGTGTCATTTGAAGCATCAAGTAATATCACGGTTGTATGTATGATCGTCAGTCTAGCAATGGTACATTTCCACGAATATTTTTTTTTAAATTTTGCTTCTTCGTCACAATTTCGACGATAACCACCGACGAATCAAAAGAAAGGCTCGACGAAGTTGCTATAGCTGTGATGAAGATTTCGTCGTAACTCCCTACCCATTTCGTCGCCCTTTCGACGATATTTCGACATTGCTACCACGCTACTCCCTCCCCATTTCGTCACGCTTTCGACAAAATTTTGGTGTTCTTTTGACGCTAATCCTTGCTAATTTTGTCGCAAAGTCAACGAACTTTTCACGTTGTTTCTACGCTACTACTTGCCCATTTCATTGCACTTTCGACAAAATTTTGGTGTTCTTCTGATGCTACTCCTTGCTAATTTCGTTGCAAAGTCGACAAACTTTTCATGTTGTTTCGACGCTACTACTTGCCTATTTCATCGCACATTCGACAAACTTTTGGTGTTCTTTTGACACTACTACTTTAGTATTTCATTGCTATTTCGATGAACGTCCTCTGTTATTTCCACGCTACTGCTTGCCAATTTCATCAAACCGACGACGAACTTCTAGTGTAATTCATCGATGGATAAACAAAGTTTTCATCGATATTCCGACAAAATCCCAAGGTATTTCATGATGCCATTGACCGATGATTCTTCGCCATTATTTCGACGTTTAATTTGTCATCAGCCTTGCGACGAAAAAAAAGTGACTGAAATATTTTCGTCATTGCATCGCTCTTCCGACAGAGATTTGTCAAATGACCGACGAACACCCATTGGAAAATGGTGTCAAATCCAATAGTGGGTCCCACTACTTGATTGGTTAGAACCAGAGATTACGGACTTAGACACATTATGCATACCATTTTTTACGTTCACGAGAAATTGGGTGGAAAGGAACGTGAGTAGAATTAAAAGCATATCAATCCCCCTCACTTACAATTTGATGGGTGACCAGAGGCCTCCAACAGCTAGGAAAAGAAAACAGGTCACCCAAGCTTTAGAACCATGGAGAGAAGTGCAAGTCCAGTTAGTACCTCAAAGGGTAGAGGAAGCATCACCCATGCCATCACAGACTCACTCTTCAAGTGTGCAGGAGGTGTCATTGTTTGGGAGCCAGAGAAATAGATCGAATGAGGAGCAAGAGTTTCAAGATGTAAACCATCCACCTTTTAGAGAGCTAGATAGTCTGAGTTTCAATTCTCCTAGGAGATGAATTCAATAGGAAGAAGAAGAGGAGATGACAATAGACACCTTCTTCCAGCATATGATTGAGACAGCATTAGAAGATGAGAATACTATAGGGCTGGAAGCTTGAGGTTCAGGAGAAAATGTTTAGTAGATGGAGACTAATGAGCCTCAATAGAACATTGTTATAGAAGTACATGAATAGGAAGCAAGAGAGGAACAATCGCTTATTGTTTGTGACCTGTAGTAGGTAGTTCCAGATTGGCTTAGGGAAAGAATGAGAAAAGATCCTGAGGAGGAGAATGACCTGACAATTGAGATGGAAGAATTCCTCAGTAGAATCAGCAAGCCACCAAAAAAGAAGAGAGCTAGGAAGTTCTCAAAGATATCTACAGATAAGTCTGGTTCTTGTACACTTCATGTGGTTGTTCACAAGGAAGAGTGTGACTGTGATGAGATTGTACCTAAAAATTATGTGGTCACTATTATGGAGTTAGGTTGCCCTATAGGAGCTTAGATAATTAAGGAGTGTGATAGCTCCTATCAAACTCTAAAGGATAGGTTGCTCCGGATAGACGTAAAGTAGAAGAGATTGAAGAAAGAGCATAAGATTTTGATTTGATATGTGCAACACTTGACCCATCCATGTGGATAGGAGAATCTGACAGTTGATCTTCTAGCTAAGCTTCTAAGGGAATCAATTAGTGGCCTGGAAGATTTGAAGAAGATGGCTCACAAGGCAGATAAGTGGGTGGGAAATATTCGCGTGGAGGTAGAAAAGTTCATTTATGATCTAGCCTATTCTTTTTAGCAAGCTTCAAGTATTCTTATGCGCATGGATAATGTTGATCAAGCTTGGAGAAAAACCCACATTTATCAGGATATGACTATTCCTCGCTTGGCATCCTTGATGCATATGCCAGTGCAAATTCTGATAGGAGGAGGAGTGATTCAGGAGGGTGACAGATATGATTTCCCCAGTTGTAATTCTTCAGCATTCATAGGTCGAGGCTTCTTCAATGTAGCATAGGCAGAAGTAGCTAGAGTTAGAAACGCCATCAGAAATATATAGGAAGGAGTCTTGAACACACTTGAAGCTTTGTTTGGAAAAATATTGACTCTAGAGAAGGTGACTATGGATGGCCTAAAGAACAAACTGGAGCCTTTCTTTTCAGATGTAAGGTCATTTATCCAAGTGGATTTTGAAAATATTTTGACCTTATCCAACAACATTCAAAACACTGAATATCCCATAGTTTCTTGGGGAAAATCATGTACTTGACAAAGGAAAATGGTCACGGTGCTTGAATTTCAGCTCAACCATATTCCACCTATCTCAGTTCAAGAGGTTGAGGCAATGTTGTCTAGATTCATCGAGTTTTTTTTCAAGGTGAAAGACAATGGGAATGTGTTTTTGGATGAGGATCTTCTAGAAGATAGTGGGAATTAAATTCCCATAGTGGTCAAAAGGAGAGAGTGGGAACTATGTGCTCATTTATTACCCCCATGCCTCCACTTTCTAGCAGTTTTTAGGGAAAATCTTGACTAGGGCTTATGTAGCTCAATCTGAGCCATTCATTGTAATTGAATATGAGTTGTTTGTTGGACAGGTCCAACTATAAAAGGGGCATCCCCCTCATATGTGCATATAGATAGGAGTTGATAGCATAGAAGGAAGAGAGAGAGAGGCATAGCATAGCATAGATTGATAGGAAGAGGATGGAAAGTTTTCAATTGAATACTTTGTAAGATATTGTTGTGAACACTACCATAATAAAAAAAGTTGTCATTGCTTGTGATTTCATCTTTTTTTGTGGGTAGCTAGCAATATTTCTTCGTCCTAATTCACGTAGAATCTTAAAATACATCTTGGATAGAGTAAAATAGATTTTATTTCATGCAAGTAGATAGTTGTGGAATGTGGTGGTTGATTTGAGCAAGCTTTGCTAATCCATACCACTAGCAGGCTCACTAATGGTGAGTTCACCTTGTGTGGTCAACTGGAATAGTTTGAACTTAACTTCAATTATGATTTACATGTTGGTATGCGTCATTGTGATGTTGTCTTTTTGTTGAATTGTAATTTGAATATCTCTAGTTCCCCCTTTGAAGATTGCAACAATTTTGTGGAAGTTCTATGAGGTGAGGCAAAGCAAAGCTTGGTTGAAATCTATGAGAGTTGATCACCATACCCTAC
>VDFB02190935.1:0-16609 GCA_007258455.2 Sequoia sempervirens | reverse complement strand
AGTGGTGACTTGTTATACTCTTCATCGAGGGTTTGACAGAGCCTATGAGAGGTTGGGTCAAGGCATTTGATCCTCCTACTCTTCAGGAGGCGATGCGGAAGGCAAGGAGTATGGAGCTTGCTGCTCCGAAGAAACAATTTCAGCCTAAAACAAACACCTTGCTTGTTGAGGAGAGTTATACACCAGTTGCAGAACCAAAGAGGAAAACAACAGCAAGAATTGATGATGAAACTCGTGATGAATTGAGGAGGAAACAACTTTGTTATTGGTGCAAAGAACCTTACAACAAGGAGCATGATTGTCCTTTGAGACCAAAGGGCAGAGCCAACCGCGCCATGTGGGTTTACTATGAAGATGTTGAGTTTGAGGATTCAGACCAGCAAGTTGTTTCAGAACATGCGGAGGCCGAGAATGCCTCTATGGAGTTTGGGCTCGATGACAACTTATCCCCATTGGTATTATCTGCTAGTGTATGAGATGATTCTTTCAGGTTCAGGGGATTAGTGGATGGACAGCGATGTATTGCTATGCTCGACACTGGAGCCACACACAATTTCATTGATGAGAGCTTCGTCAACAGATGTAGACTCCAGACAGAGGACTTCGCTGGATTCAGAGTTCAGGTGGCTGATGGATATACCCTCACTTGCACTCGACGAATTTGTAATCTCACCCTCATTATGAGTTGCAGGAAGACTTTATGTGGTCAACTTGGGTGGGATGGATTTAGTGTTGGGTATGAGATGGCTTCAGGATATTAGTGTGTTCACCCTCAACTTGCCTAAAATGGAGATGAGATTTGAGGTACAGGGCAAGAAATATGTGTTGAGAGGGATTACAGATGGGAGCCTACGTTCTATCTCTTTCGTTAGTGGGAAGAGTGATGATAGTGTTTGGGATCCTACTTGTGCATTGGGATTTCAGACTCAGCTTTCAGAGGAGTTTTATAGTGAGTACACAGTGCAGAGTGTATATGGTTTCATGTTTGATCCACACGTACACGATTTGTTTCAGGTGCACAGTTCTGGTATGCACGTGCTTGATATGTTGGATGACAGTATATCTCGTGCAGTTTTAGGAAGTAAGTGTTGTTTGCAGGTTGACTTGCTTCCTCCTGAGTTTCTTGATCCCATGACAGACAACACGGAGGTTGATAGGGAATGGTATTCTATTATTGTTGATCAGTTGTGGGAGTTGCAGGAGTCAGTTGTGGCTAGCAGGAACATTGTTCAGCGCTATCCTTGGGATCCAGGTGGTGCAGTGCGTCTGTATTTGCAGAGATTGCTTGAGGACAAGCAATTTCAGGGAGGGTGGACTGTAATGTCCCCGTTTTAGCTAGCGTTGTTTGTTGAGGAGTGAGCCTATCATTCTGATCCTCGTAGGATGACAGATGTGTGTTGAGGATCATTTGAGGCAGTTACCCGGTGTTTAGGAGCTTCATTCTTTCAGTTGATTCAGGTTGGGCCTTCGCAGAGTCGTTCTGAGGGGTTTTTCAGATACTTACTATTTTTAGTAAGTCGGGCAGGCGGAAGCTGCTATTTTTGGCAGGGCACCTAGTTCAGCTGGTCTGCTCAGATTCGACCCAGTGCATCAGTTTGTTGGTCAGATGGAAGAATAACGGAGTATTTAATGATTTATTAAATAATTAATATTTTGACTTTATATTATAAAGTCACTTTATTAATGTATTTAAATATTATAATTAAGGCGTATTATAAAGTATTCTAATACTTTATAATAAAGTGGCATAATTAATTTAATGAATGAGTATTTATTCATTAATGAAGAAGGCGCCTATTATTAAATATTTTTCCTAAGTCCAAACAGGCAAATTAAATCATTTATTTAAATGATTATTAAAAGGAAGGATTTGGTCGAATTTCTCAAGAGGCTTATATATTGACTGCCAAAGACAAATCAAACCCTTATGTCTTGATTATTCAATTTGTCTTCTTTTTGCTCTGAGCATTGAAGTTTGCAAAACCTAGGGTTTCAGCAGACGAATGATTTTGGAGAACGATACCCTCTTCAGAATCTGGCATACTGAGACTGTGCAATACCAGTTGAAGATTGTCTACTTGGTAACTTCACACAGAAGTTGCAGTTGAGTCTATTGATCGATTCAGGCAGAGATTGCAGAGAATATTCATCAATCATTTGGGGCGAACCTTCCAGAGTTCTTTTCACAGGGATCTGGCACCATTTTCAATAAAGCCGTAGCATATTCATTATAGCTGCTGGGCCGTACAGATCTGTCCTTGCAAAGCCGTACTTCTCTTTCCAGGAGGATACGCCTTCATCTTTCAGCTTCTGATAGAGGGTTCCAGTGCGCCTTGGGTATCTGGAGATTTCTCTTTGTTCTGTGCTTGGAGATTCACATCCTGGAGTCAGCCGTACTATCTTCTATCATTCTTTCATGTGGCTGCAACAGCAATCAGGTTCTTTTGAAATAAATTTGTATTTCCTTCCTATGCTCGTTTTAAATATTGTAAATGCTCTGGAAACCTAATAAAGTCATACGCCTATCTCTTCTGAGCAATTTCAAAGCATATTATGTGTCTTTAGATTTATTAAGAATTTTTAAGCAATTTTAGAGTAAAATTGCAGCTTCAAGTTTGTTTGCAAAAAACCTCAAAACACAAAAATACAAACGATCAAACAAAAAAATCAGTGATTTTCAGCTAGGGTTTCGGGTTGAGTCACCCAACTCTTACAAACAAAGCTCTATATATTATTGTTGAAACATGCAACATATGTAATTTGCAATAAAATGTTAACTTTATGAACAGGTTGGCAAGATCACAACTTTGATACCATTGTAATGTCCTTGGTAGGAATGTTAGCCACATTTCACCAAACTTCAAAATCAACACAAACCCACTTTTTTTTCTCACCAAGATCCCGACGAGAGCAAGGTGAGAGCATACAAAATCTGGGATGTGGCCAATAAACAATTAACTTCAAAACTTACTGGTGGCAAGTCGTCCTATTTACAATCAAAGACACAAATACAAATATGATCAATACCACTAGTAGATAACAAGCAGATCTAATCAATGCCAAACTAGTAAATAACAAGCACATTTGATCAATGCCAAATGGGTAGATTTCTACAAGACCAATCAATGCCAAATTAATAGATAACAAGCAAATCCTAGATCAATGCCAAATTGGCAGATAATGATATGCAATTTAACATGGACTTGGCAGTAGACCATCCAAGATCTTTTTACAACATCAAGAGCAACCTCTAACTAGTGGTAAATCATCTAGTTTTACAAAGAGCTACAATGATATAGATATTGAATGATATAAACATCAATAATCAGAACATATGCTAGAATGACAATACCTGATCTATATAATCAGCGTCAAATTAAATGATAGGGCTGTCATACATGGGTGCAAACCTCTAAATGATGAATCATTGTGGAAACCCCAACATTCAACTGCTGTAACTGACATGCAGCATTTGAATACTGACACACAACTGCTGAATATTGACATGCAATTGCTGAACATTGACATGCGATTTGTGATCACTATCATGCAACGGCATCAATCCAAGTTTGTACAATCCTAAAATAGGATGAAAGATATCAAACAAACCTAAACTGTATAGAAATTTGCTGATCTGAAACTGATTGCAGGTCTGTATTGCCTCTTAATGGCAAGGTGTGACACCTCAAACTCCCTTTGGACTGCTGCATATCAGAGTGTGATTGGTACAACTGATATGGAGGATGCTACAACTGGATCTAATACTGAAATTTGTTGATGATAAGTGCTGCAACTACCTAACTGACATATCTTTTTTTTTCATGATGTACAACTTGCAAGAGATTAGGAAAGCCAACCACAAACTCACACAAAAACAACCACTAGATTAATTGCAAAACACAGTAACTGAAACCTTCACCTAAAACAAACTCTTAAAAAAAACCACCACACAGTATTTTTCTGAATATTTCACACCAACCAACACACTAAAAACTTCACACTAGCTGAAAATCTAAAAATACAATACAATATCAGCTCATAGGTTACCCCTGGATGGAATTATTCAAATGGGTAGGAAGAGTTTCGACCTTGAAACCATTTTGCCAAAGGGTTTTCATCTTGCAAAATTATCCTTCCAAAGTAACTCTCCTCTCATGAGCTCCCCATTCAAGGCCATTGGCATACAAATGAAGATCAAACATGCAATTTCAATGAGTAACATGTAAGTGGTCTATCACTCTAAGCACCCTCATGAGATGTTATAATTTATCGACTGTTCACAATACAATAATATATTTCTTGTTAGTACTTAACCCTAATCTCTATGTGATTGTTTCTAGGCACATCACTATAGAAAATTGCTAAGTAGTCTTGCAATACAATAGGTATAAAACTATGCTTCACAATTTTTTTGAGATGGGGACAAGAGGAGATGGTGAGATGCATTTTCGGGATGGTAGGGGGCAAGAGGCCTTTTTCAGAAGTGACAATTGAAAAAGAAAGATTTTTTTTTTTAAAATATAGGAAAATTTAATTATTCATATATACATACATTCATCATATACATTATACAACCATATTAGTATATTACATAACATTAGAGCTAAATTGAGAATTCACATGAGAGTTGACACAAAAATAACAAAATTTCATTGCTTTCATTGTCAATGTGTATAGTACATTACATGCTATTGCATAGACTATTCTAGACTCTCAAGGACACTAACCCACCTCATATACACCATCGCACTAGTCAAGACACTACTACATGACACCTCATGTTTCCATCAACACTGCTTCATCCTCTTCTTATAGAGACCCTATCAACCTTCATGACACTCGAGCACAACTACCTTTGAAGACCACAAGAAGTGATCCTTTGCATCAGGTTGTCACCAAACTTAGGATTACTACTCTTAGCATGTCATTTGCAAGACTTAGTTCATGCAAGAGATCCAAAATCACATTCTAGCTAATTGTAAGATTAATTCTGCAAGACCTTGTTGTATGGGAGATCCGAGGCTGCCTTTTGACAATCCTTAGCCAATTGTGTATGAGTGACTCTACACGACCTCATTGCGTGGGAGATCCAAAGCTGCCATTTAAATCACTATAGGGGACCCTTAGCTAGTTTTGCACGACTAATTTTGTAGGACTTGCCATACATGTTACGCATCAAAATTCAAATGCCAAGCAACATCTTGAGGACCCACCTCAAGGATTCCTTTGCCTAGAATCCCTATAATTGGCTTACAAGTCCTCTTGTTGCTGACCATTATTGCACTTGAGTATCTAGAACTTTTGTCTACATATTTTTAGATCCAAAGATTTTGTTGACTACTTGTAGCTTCCTACCATTGTGCCAAACCATCAGTAGCTTGTCTTCTATATCAAATCCCTTATTTGTGCTCCATGTGCTTTTGGGAAAATCTTCCATCTTATGCAAAGGTCTTCTTTTCTACTTAGTCTGCTATTGATGAAGCCTCTTCTCTCTATAGGGAAATTTAAAAGATAGGGGAAATTTCAATTAATCATAAAGAAGGCATTCATCATATACATTATAAAACCATATTACATAACATTAGAGCTGAGTCGAGAATTCACATGAAACTTTACACACAAATTAACGAAATTTTATTGCTTCCATCATCAATGCGGATACTGTGCTGTATACTGTTGCATGGAATTTTGCAAACTCTTAAGGACACTGAATCACTCCATGTACACTATCGCACTAGTCGAGACACTACTTGTGCCTTGTCTTATCACCAATTCTTCTACATCCTCTATTCATAGAGACCCAATCAACCTTCATGGCTCTCAAGCAAAAGTACCTTTGAAGACCACAATAGGTGATCTTTTGCATTAGGTTGTCACCAAACATAGGATTACTCTTAGCATGCCCTTTGTGGAACCTAGTTCATGCAAGAGATCCAAAATTGCCTTCTAGCTAAATGCAAGACTAATTTTGCAAGACCTCATTGTATGGGAGATCCAAGGCTGCCCTTTGATGACCCTTAGCCAACTATGAATGATTGACTCTGCAAGACCTCATTGTGTGAGAGATCCAAAACCGCCGTTTCAATCACAACATGTGACCCTTAGCTAGTTGTGCACAATTGACTCTACAAGATTTGCGATAAATATTACACTTCAAATGCCAACCAAAAGCTTGAGTAGCCACCTCAAGGATTCCCCTATCAATAATCCCTATATTTGGTGCACAAGTCCTCTTGCTACTAACCATGATTGCACTCAAGTGATTGGAACTTTTGTCTGCATCTTTGACAGATCCAAAACCTTTGGTGACTACTTGTAGCTTTCTACCATTGTGCCAAACCATCATTAGCTTGTCTTCTTCTATGCCAACTCCCTTATTTGTTTGCCATGTGCTTTTGTGCAAACTTTGGGGAGAAATTTAGACAATGAGGGCTATTTGTTAGTGCCACCCGTGTAAAGTCCATGCAAATCCACATTACTAGTTATTTCTTTGCTAGCAAAAGGTAACCAACCTTGGATGTTGGGGGATGCTATTGGGAGGTTTTTCATCTTTCTCCCTGGATTCTCCAACTTGTCTCCCACAAACACTAACATTGCCCTATGAGCATTCTTAGATCTTGTATTGGCTCTTTCATAGTGATGGATTAGAATGTTATTAGTTTTTCAAGCTTGACGTTACTACAAAGTACAAACATATGATGATGTTGGGCTTTTTGCATGGTCTCTTGTTTCCATCCTCATAAGCTCCGTGATTCAGTAAGGGGTCTTCTCTCACAGAGTTATTTATACTTGTACCATGTTTTGTGGCTCAGGTTCTAACCACTTCAGGTTTACTCCTTGTTTTGTTTACCTTTCGTTTGTTCTTAGTGTTTAGTTACTTGTCATAACCTAGGGTTTCTCTACCTCACACTAATCCTTAAATTCTGTTTGCACTCATCTAGTCCCATTGACCTACTTTGGCCATTCATGGACATTAGTATAATTTGTTTCTTTCCTTCTCAGGAAGGAAAAATGAAAATACCAGTGGAGTTTCTAGTGGTTTTACAAAAATTGAGTGCCCTTTTTTTATTTGTAATAAATGCTGACAAAATATAAATGATGGTAGTCTATTTTTTAGTCACTATTGAAAAAATCAATGCCCTTTGAAGAAGACATTAACTCTTTCAAGGGCCTGATAAGGGATATAATGGAGACCAAGAATGATCAAGAAAAAGTGATGATGGAATTAAGGCTCTGGTAGGCAAACTAGGTTGAAATTCAAAATCTTGAAAGTGGAATGTGAGGATTGGAGTGCAAGAAAGCAGATGGCAGGGGGCTTTTGTCCTTGAAGGAGGAATTTGGTGCCCTGAAGGTTTGGGCTTGTTCCATACAATGAGGATTTGCAGGTTAATTTTTCTAACTGTATGGGTCTTGCAGTAAAAGGACCTCTCTATTAAGGTTGAGAATCTGGGTGGTAACACATAGAGCCCTGGTAGTGGTGCCCTTGTTATCAGACCTTGGTGAGACAATTGTACTAACTTTTGAAATGACTTATTTTGTCTGTTTTCTGGCTGTGAGGTGACTGAAGAGACCCTAGTGGAGCAACTTACGATCTATTTATGCATGTATTTTGGTTGTTAGTTTTCATAGTAAGAGGGCTAACTGTTGCTATAGGTTTCTAAGAAACAGTTAATTAGATTTATAGATAGCCAGAATCTAAGTGTCTTCACTTATGGTTTTTGTTATCTCCATACTGCTAGTACGAAGTATTATTTTCTGCTTCATGGCCTCGATGGGTGTATTTTTACAGCCTTTGTGGATGTTAATTGTCACTAAGATGACTGTTGTGACCTGTGTCTGGAAATTGTCCAAATCCAGGCATCATGTGATTACTCTGTAATACCCCTTTTTGATTTTTTAACATAGATTTTGCTGTTTTTATTATTATAAAATAATTTAGAATGCTTTTGTATAGGGTTGTTGGGAATCTTTGTGCAGAGTAAAAAGTGCACATGCAATACATTGCAAGAGGATATAAGAATGCTTTTCTAAGTTAGCTAGTTGAATATTTTTTTGCTCAATCTGTGCAGATTGACTTGTTGACTTTTTATGTGTGCTTTCTACATAGAGATTCACTTCACTTTTATTTTGCAGAGGAAATGGTGGCAGGCCTTACACAGGTATCTTGGCAACGAGTTGATGTCAGTTTTCATACAAGCAAACAGAGATTTGATGCTCATAGTACCATTCAGGTAAGAACATTCTCTTTTATTTCTTTTCAAAACATGCGTGCTTTGGTGGTGACTGACATTGGATGAAATTAATTAGTTCGTTTCTCCTCTCTGCTCGTCCTGCAGAATATTATGACATGTCTATCATAGTGAAGGGATTCACATGTAATGTAAATCAGTCACTTTGGAACTATGGATTGTAGGTTTTCACTTGATGCAAGGCCAATGCCCTGTTCTCATTTTTCAGTAACAAGTTCCATGAAGGTCCTAGTTCATTCTTAAGGGCAAACTTCTGATGCTTTGTTTAGATCTGAAGTCTGAACAGGTTGCTTCAAGAATGGAAGAAATAAATTATATTCAAGTCCACAAATGACCAAAGTAGGTCAACAGATCTTGCAAATATTTATTCACTTACAATTGAAAAGTGTGAGGGTAAAAAGAACTCTAGTCTATGAAAAGTAACCAAAAACTAGAATAATGTAAACATAACTAGAGGTGGTCAACATAATGTTGTTAAATCCTTCTTGTACCCATATGTAGCCCAGCTTTCTTGTTGCTTTTGGTCTGCTTGTTGTCATTAATCAAGTTATCCTTCTTGTGTTAATCAATGCCAACTAAGATTTTCCTTGTCAAGTTGCAAGGTTGTCTATTTATGGTCCAGGTTTTCAACTAACAATTCTTGGAATCTGCTGGAGGTTGCACTATTTGGAGTAAAAGATGAAGTTCTTGACTAATGGTGGCTGTAGCAGCAAAAAGAAGAGAATGAAATGGCAAAGACTTGGGGCTGAAATCAACAAGATCAACAAATGGCTAATTAAATATTAGTATAATAATATAATATATGTATGTTTACACCCATATGCAGTAAGTTAGCTATTAGTGGTAGTTACTGGCTTTAATAAAGTTGTTGTAGCAGCAGTCCTTTGTAGCTGTTGGCTATTTTTAGACTGTAAATACTTTCTATTTTTAGCATGTGTTCAATAATACAATGTAGTGCTCTCAACGTAAGAAGACATGCCAATTCCTCTCAATCTCATTTTGTTGGTCTTTACCAACATTGTTTTTAGAGTTGGATGGTGTTGAGGAAGCACAGTCAGGAACAACACCGATTGTACAAAGTTCAAAGAAGGTTGGAAAGAGAGGATGTTGAATGGTGCAAAGCAAATTACTCAACAAAATCGTGAGTTGCAAAAATCAGTCAAAGAAGAAATTGTGGCCAGAATATCTATAGCAGCAGTAAGCATGATTTGCAAAGGAAAACTGCACAAATTTGGAGAAGCAGAAAATAGTGATTTTTCAGTTAAAAATCACAGAAAATTGAAGGCATCACATTTGGGCAGAAAATTGAAGATTCACAGCATTTGCAAAGGTCACAACTTGTAGACAACACTTATAGGAGGTTGCAACTTGCAGAAAATTGCAAGGAAATTGTTGGCGAAAAATACAGTCATGTGTAGGAACAAATAAATTGTGTTTTTTAGGCACAAGCCTGCAGGCACAGAAATCGCAGGTTTTTAAGCTTTTGGAAAGATTCAGGAAGGGTTTTGATTCATTTACAGTTGTGGTTTTAGGGTTTGTGTAGTTGTGGCAATGTCCAATTGAGTTGTAGCCACAAAAGTATAGAGGATGTATTTCTAGTTTATTGGAGGTCACAACTATAAAGGTTGCTGCTAGGGCATAGCATATTTGTAGTTGCAATTGGGTATTTTTGTTACCAGTAGTTTATTTATGAATTTGATTATTTTCAGTATCTATTTTTATTTTCCCTTCAAATATGAATAGTTTTTAATATACAGTAAAAGTCAAGGATTTTGGGTATATTCTACAAAACCCTTGTGGTCTTCATTTAAGGTTTGGATTCAATTTGTTTTTAGTCCGGAAATTTAAAAAAAGGTGTTTTGAAATATTTCAAAGGGGTTGTTAGTGTTCAAAATTTTCTAGATTTTTTTTGGGTCGAGTAAATGGTTCGTATTCAAAACCTAGAATTGCTAAAGTCGCATAAATTAACGGGTAAAAATTGTAACATACAGAGTCACAAGATACTAACTATTGTTGAGTATTGTACTATTGGGAATATGACAAAATCTTGTTAGGCACAAAAACCAGGCCTATTAATCATTTAGGTGACCTTGACAAATGTCATAGGGAAGCCTCGTTTATTCTCAAGTTGTTAGTCTTAGATGATTTAATCCTTGAAGTCCAAAGCATTGCCTTTGCACATGCCTTGTGTGTTAGCTTAAAAAGTAAATGTTAAATTTCATAAAAAGACTAGGTTATGTATCTCAAAATTTGTTGTTTTCTATCAAATTGTTTTGTGGGAGGGGGTGCTGGGTGCCATTGTCCAAACATCTCTTAAAAATCAAGGATCTTAAGGATTAGCTTGTCGCCATCAACAAATCAATTGATGAGGACATGGTTGCACTGATTGTTAATAGTTTTTCACCTTCCTTTAAATAATTTGTAGTCTTTGAATCTATTGGTTGAAACTCATACCCTAAATTTTGATAACGTTAGTCAATATTTGTTGCAAAATGAACAACGGCAAGATTAGATGAGTGAAGTTTCCTTGATGACAAGAATAGATGACTGAAGTTTCTTTTCAAAGTTCAAAAAGTGCATGTGTTGCAGGGTTTCAAGGTACAAACCACAATTCTCCTCCCACTTCATTAACATGAAGAAAGGTATAGTACTTTTATTGCCAAAAATTTGGGCGTGCTAAAATATGATTGCAGAAAAATATAGTATGATCTATCCCACAAGCATTATAATGAAACTAATATAGTGCATATTTTTGAGTAAGACCGTGGTGAAGAGTTTGCATTGATGAATTTTTTAGATAGTGTTAAAAGCAGTTTTTTTTTTTATTCAAGTGCATCCAAACACTTCACGTGTCAAAAAAATTGGTATGCTAAGTTTTCTGTTAATGAGAGTCACAGAGGTTGTGTTTCAATTGGTGACACCAAGTCACATATAGTCAAAGGGATAGGTGATGTCAGAGTTGCACATCAAACTTTTAGCATAAAATATTAGGTATGTTCTAGATTTCAACAACTCTATTAGCCAAATTAGAAAAAATCCTAACATTCTAGTTCAATTTTGTGGGAAAGAGTGCATTGTTTGTGATGTAAAATAGACGAGGTAATTGCTCAAGAATACAGGCTTGTACAAACTTGTTGATCCCATTTTGTATGCTACATTGAAGGAACCATACTCTGGTCATAAATCTAAGAAGGTCAAGGCAAAAGCTAGTTTTGTGGTATCATTGACAGATGTACCTTCTAGTTTGTGCATTATTCCAATGTGTTAGCCTTTGGGTGGTTCTTCACTTGTGTATTAGCAATGTAGAATAGAAGCTGTTTGCATTTCAGTTGAGATTCAACCAATATAGAGTTCATTTCCAGTCACAACTTTGTCTCTATAGCATTCGCTTGTTATAACTTAGAGGCTTCATTGGTACTTTGAAGGTGAGTCTGATGATGACTTCACCAACTCAGATGTCATGTCGGATGAAAGGTAAAACAGAGCATGTTCATTATGCTTTTTTGCATTTTTTTTTCATATGCCTACCATAATGAAGGTTGCTTAAGTTATATTTCTTCACATTTCTGCACATCTTGTAATTTAATGACTAAACCTCCAGATCCTTCCAATTTAGTCAATAATGGGGGCTATTAGAATATTAGCATAATAATATGATAAATTGTATGTTTGCACTTGTATCTAATAAGTTAGCTGTTGGTTAGTAGTCTTTAATAAAGTTGTTGTAGCAGTAGTCCTTTGTAAATTGTAACTACCATCTACTTTTAGATTGTAAGTACTTTCTATTTGTAGATTGGGTATAGTTTTTAAATCAAGTGATTACATGACTAGCCAATCTCAAAATAGCAAAACAAGTTCTTTGTTCTCTACTAAAATTATACAAATTGAAATATAGTTAGAGCTGAGACAACAAGTGGTTAAATCTGTGTGCATTTATCTCTCCGCTGTATGGTAAATTTTCGTTCTTGGCTTACAATCTAAATGGTGCAAATGGAGGTGCAACGGCTGCTTTTTGTCAGCTCTTTGTTTGCTTTAGGACTAATGATAGATACTTATAATTTTCCCACGAAAGCCTCCATTATCTCCACTTGCTTTCCAAGAGATCAATACAAGCTTTGCTACTTCTTCTTACTTAAATACTCTATCCTCATCTTAAGGCATGCATTCTTATTCATTGGTCATGCTTCTTACTTCTTTATTCGACTTCCTACTGGACATCTGTTCTACAGTTCTCCTATGGAATCAATATATCTTTACCTCTTGCACAATCTGCGCTGGTGTACAAATGGTCACTCCACAAGAAACACCACATAACAAAGAACACCGTTTTTTTCTTTGATACCATCATGGTCATTAAGTAGTATAGATGGACCGATTCACCAGCATGAATCTTTACTCATTCAATGACTCCTGTTGTGGCATGTGAAAACTTTTTTCTTAAGCAAATGTAAGGGGGACAAAAAATTGAATTCTGCGTTGGCTTTGTCCAGTTCCATCTCTGTTTTGTATGCTGTATTTTTCTAATGTTCTTACAATTCTTTTAATTTCTTGTTCTTTATTTCATGCACGTGAATTACAATAAGAGTAAGGCCTCACCTTCTCAAGCCACCATGTCCTTTGAAGCTTACAAGCCGACTTCCCTTCTCAAGGCTTACAAGAACAGTCATCAACAACATCTCAAATACTAATAAGCAACTCTGCAACTTGCTCTACACACACCTCTTCTTGCATTCAACTTCTTACAGCACTAGAATTCAGTCAGTGGATGGATTATAAAATCCCCAAGGGTTATATTTATACATGAACTAAGAAAGGCATAGAATGGAGAAGCCTAAATGTGATTAGAACCTAGAAGAATAGGATTTCAAACACTCAAGTGCCTTGAAGTCCCATGGACTCTGCTATTTTATCCTGTTTTGGACAGTTTCAGTCATGATTGAACACATCCATGCACACTGTTCATCACTGGTTGAACACACCATGATCCCATTTCATACTAACCGTCCAAATGCTACTTCCAGTCCTGAGTGTCCAGATCATTCCTGAACATTTTGCATCTGCATTTTGCTTTGTCATACTGGTGCTGAACTTTGTTACATACTGGAGTACTAGGAGTCTTTCGAGTTATATGCTTACTCAATATAATATTAGTGACTTAGCTGTTTATTCTGCATACTTATATGATCCAATTTAGGTTAAGGTTCAACTCTAATGTTGTACGTGGAACATAATTTGCAGGTGAAATCATATTCGAGTCATTCAGATGGTGCTGATGTGATATTTCACATGATTGATAATTTTCATATATAAAAGGGAGGAAATTATTTATTGAAAGACAATATCCAAAATTAATTTTGTATTTTAGAACAAATATTTTTTGAAACTACTAATCAGTAAAGCATCTTTTTATTTTCACCCGATACATTTGGCTAGTTACGACTACTGTAATGTATGCCATGATTCGGGTGATGCCTATACCCGCCCTCTTTCATGTGCATGTCAAGAAATGACATAGAGGGGGGGATACTGTCTAATTCCTGTCAAAAAATATCATTTTAATGATTGGCATGGCTTTGTAACTGTAATATTTTTTTAAGTCATGATCGACATGCCTTTGTAACCATGATAATTTATGTTTTTTCCAATCTCACCATGTGAATTTGTACTTGTTTGCCCAATGATAGTTTTTGATTGATTTGTTTCTTGAATCAGTCAGATGACAGATATAAAGGAGGATTGCAAATATCTAATCTCTATTTCGCTCTCCAGCAAGGCTATAATTAACTTTGTTGTTCTATGATTTTTATCATTTGAATCGAAGCTGTTATCCACCTATACAAAAAAGCCAATCATTCAATCATTAAAGGGTCAATATGAGGTCAAATCCCTGCTCATTTTCTTATGAAATGACATGAAAGCATACGAACCATTTAAATTAAACATATTATTTCAACAACCCAAAGAATACAAATGTTAAGAAACATGAACAAAATGTTCATTCAATGTAAATTTATAAACCGTTTAAATTAAAATTTCAAACTACCTGAAGAATACAATAATTTTTTTTGAATATGCTTTACTATAAATGACAATAATTTTTCAGCATTGCTATGCAACAAAGGTCATCATTTGCAAAAAGGAATACTGTTGAGTGTTATGGCCACCTTTAGCCTAAAACTTTTTTTAAGAGGATTTGTACCTATTTCATGATATGACTTAAATATCATAAAAATGTTAAGTCGTAAAATTGAAAGATGGTTATTGTCAAAGGGGTTGTGTGATTGTAATGACATGCTTTTTAAAAAAAAAAGCTTTTATTAATTTGAATCGTTTATTCAGCAAGGTTAAGTTGTTAGCAGTTAAAGATATCAAATCTTAATTGGACATCCAAGTTAAATATGAGGAAATATTAAAGTTAATTGTGCAATATAATTGTTATAAAAAATAGATTAAAAAGTTTAAAAGATCTCTTAACTTAAATCAGCTAAAGAATGCCACCCATCTTACAAATCTTTTAAGTAATTGAAATAATTGATACAAATGAAAAATCTTACATAAAATTTAATCTTATACACATAATTAAAATCATATCATTTTATTTCAACTATTTTTTTATTAATCACTAACTATACATTGCCAAAATAGCTGAAAATGCACATGCCCATCTTTATTCTTTGTCTTCTATCTTTAATACTTTTCTAGTTCCTCCTAAGTACTCACTCAACAAATCATTTATTTTAGTTTGATAAACTCTTTTGGAGTTTGTACACTCCTAGTAAGCTGAACCAAAGATTAGATTAATCTTTTGGAGCGATTTAAAAGTAGTTTAAAGCTTATAACATATTTACTTTTTGGCACTTCATTGATATTCGAAGGGACTTTTTTCAAAGTTAGATGTAGGCAAAATTAATGTTTTCTTAAAATAATATATCTTCCCTCTTAACTCTCCACTTTTGCAAATTATCCCAAGGGGACGTGTTATATTGTTATATTTTTTTTCGTCTTGCTCTTAGCTCTCTTTATTTCTTTACTTTGAAGATGTGAACCTGTGAAAAGTTATTTGCAAATGTAAGGATTTAAGCTTTAGATTCACACCCACATCTTTAGCCACAAGAATTCATTTGCAAAATCAGTGATACCTTCAGCAAAGTAGGTACAATAATAACCTTAATAACAAAAGTGGGATGTTCATTATAAAAATGTTCATTAGATAAAGTATTTATTAGAGAATTTATATTATCGAAGAATAAAAATATAATTATAAGATAAAATTAAAAAAATAGTTGTAAAAGATCATGGATGTATAGTTTAACACACTTGCGTTGGAATTTATATTACATCTTAGTTCAGTATAGATTAGAATTAAATAATAAATTAATATGTAATGTTAATTTATAAATAAATGTTAAGTTAGTTTAATATTTTAGTTATGTACAATTTTATAAGTCTTTAAATATCAATGAAAAATTAACAATATTGAGAGTGTATGTAGTTAACAAAATAATTATATTATCTTTTGTAATTAGTTTTTGAATGCAAACAGTTGGCAATTGTTGATGATTGGTAGTTCTCAACAACTCCGTCAATCACCTATACAGTTTCTATTGTAATTGAGAACGAGGATCGCATGCATATGGAATTTCCCTAGGAAACTTGTGAACACTGAATGAAAAATATGATACATCATTATGCATTTAATTTTATAAATTCTTATATTTTGACAATTATTATATTGTTTAGTTTTTTTAATCAAATAAGTAGAATTAGGTAGTAAACATTTGGCGTTGTTGCTTATAAGAATCCTAGTAGAATATGAAATAAATTTTAAAAAATGACAATATAAATGGGGAAATCGATAAAGGAACTAATACAAGCTAATGAGGAAAGAGAAGACAATCTCACACACAAGCCAGTGAGGAAAGAGAAGACAATCTCACACAAGATATTGTGAACTTGTGAGACACATTCATTAAGGAACATGTTCGAAGGGAAGCCATCAGAAGATAGATCCCTCATGACGTGATTTGGAACGATCTAAAAGTAAATGACAAAGTAGGCCATCTTTTGAATCAATTGCCAAGACCCCTTGCACGACACTTTATTATTCTACAAGACCTTCGTGTAGAGAAAAAACAACAAGCTTGCCTTTAAATACTACAATGATACAAGGAAAGGAACCAAAGGGAAGAAGAATGTGATATCGACCAACAACACACCTCTAGAAATCAATGGCCCTATATTCAAATAAGGATGGAAAAATATCACAAAGCGGTAATGAACCATTGGAGGAAAAAGTGAGAAGATTCATAAGGATAAAGGAACAAAGGGAACAAAGGGGAAAGTTGAAGGGAATAGTTGAT
>VDFB02190934.1:0-12945 GCA_007258455.2 Sequoia sempervirens | reverse complement strand
TTGGGTCTCCTCACCTTCTGGGGTATACCAGGAGTGGCATACGCTACATCATCGTACACGTAAACCTCGACCGAAGAACGAATAGCCGAATACAGTTCCTGGCTAATCCCTTCCTCTGCTGGCTGAGCTGAAGATTCCGCCATCTTTCTTCGCGGCAGAACTTGAAGGTTCGCTGGCCTTTGAATACGCTTGCACTAGAAATACAGACAGAAAACACTTCGCGCACTCCTTAGCTTTTTGGAAAAAGACTTAGGAACAATAAGCGTTATCATGCAATAATAGAAACTTTCCTCAAGGTGGTAGGCGAGCGCGAGCCCTTGCATTTAATTCGGCATGTACCGTTAACTCCACGACTCGTGCAAGATGAGCTGGTTGCTTTTTCCGAGGTGGCCGGATTTCATCATTGCTTTTAGGATATCGTGTGATACGCCCTGATTTTTCTTGGAAATTGAGCTTGCAACTGGCCTCCTCGCGTTGTGTTAGCATGTACCGGTAATTAATATCCCAGGCCGGAATGATTACGCCAAGCAACGATCACCGCCTGAAAGAGATACGAATATCGCCTCGGGCTCTGGGATGTGCTTGAGATTTGACACCATAGCATACGGCCATACGTCCCTTCATCAGCAAGTGCCACCCTTTTAAAGCTCAATTAATTAACTTGATTTAATTAAGCATGCCTTGAGCCGTGCTACCATGCGTGTGCCAGTCCAAAACGTGAACAAACGCAGACTCGGCCCTCGAGATTGTAGCCAATATACATCACATTGCTTACGGCGGACTGGCGTATGTCTTGTCAACTTTCTATAAATAGGCCAGTAGATAGCAAACATATACACTTTGCGCCGAGAAGTGATAGGCAAGTAGAATACTGCTAAGCGAGTCTTTTCATAGGTTAGGTAATAAGCAGCTTTCGGCATACTTAGCAGATTTTAGGAAAAGTCCTAGGAGAGATGGATACTCCCATTCGCCTGACCTCCTTCAAATCACAAATAGCATTTGTAGGTGAAATCTCCACCAGGAGGCTTAAGAGAATGACGAAGAACAAGCACTCGCTGGTTTTAGTAGCCATTAAGTGGGTTCTCAGCAAAGACTGTGTGGAGTATGAAGATAAGCATTGGGTGAACACCGATGTGTACTCACACTTTGTGGCGTCTATGCTAGACATTTGTGTCCCTCGGCCTCTTGTATTGAAGCTAGTCAAAGAAATCTTCCTGAAGAAGTACCTGAACGGGCTTGGCGAGGTTGTCACACACGCTGCGTATGGAATCGGCCTGCCATCAGCCAGCGACTTACGTCGCTATATTGAAGAAGAAGCTGTCGTGGCTTGGCTACCATTCCTTAGCGGATTCCGCCTGTAGACCCGTGGTTAGCATCAGCAAAGGGTTACCCAGGCTCTTCACTTCCTGTTCAGAAGCTACAACGTGATACCATTCTACGACGTAGAGTGGTATACTGACTTCAGGGACCTGGTGTACCCACCACCGACGACAGCCGTGCTTCATGATGCTGCTAGTGCCGCCGAGGAACCTGTTGCTGAGGAAGAAGCGGACGCTGTCTTGAATGCGTCGGTTGCTGCTAGCCACTCCTGCGGATAGATGGTCCTCTTGCCCTGGTGTTTGTTGATGTAACCCCCTTGCTCCGTATCAGCCTGATAAAAGGCCAATGTATATATATATGCTCTTATACTTTGTATATTTTGAAAATCGGCATTCATGCCATTTTGTAACTCAGAAACATGTATATAAAAATATACGCCTCTTTTTGTTGTGAAATTTTATGCTCCTGTTTGCTTCTGCGTGCAATTTTTTCTGGGTTTGCCAATTTTGTATGTTTTGTCTCTGTTTATGACCATACTTTTGTGTTTTAAGAACTCCGGTGCTTCACCTACCAACGATGATAAGCGAATACATAACAAGTCAATTGGTTTTAGCAAAACGATAGGCCAAAAACAGGAAAGGAAAAAGAAAAAGCGTTATTTACAACTGTACAAGGTAGGGCCTGACGCTTAATGGAACAATTTAAGGTGAATCCCATTAACCGGGATTCCTAGGGGCTCCTGTTCCATATTTTCTAGCTTGAAGGCATTGTGTTGCATGCACCGAATGATTTTGAAGGGTCCTTCCCATAGGCTATCAAACTTACCATGCTGACCTGGCTTCGCAGCCCTGCTGTCGTATTTTAGCACTAAATCTCCACTTTTTAGGCCTTGGTCGGAAGTCTTTTTGTCAAACCACCATTTGACCACCTGTTGACGGCCAGTCATGGCCTTTAGGGAATTCTCCCTTTTTTCTTGTACTTCTAATAGTTCGGCAAGCCGAACTTCCATGGCGTCATTTTGTTCTATCTCAAGAGACTTCAACAACTGTATCGCCAGAATTTCCATAGAGATAGGTAGCAGCGCTTCTTTCCCATATACTAGCTCATAGGGCGAAGTCTTGAGGACTTGTTTAGGAGTTATGCAGTTGGCCCAGAGTGCTTTTCAGAGATTTTTGTGCCATTCCCTTTGGTGTTCTGAGCCCACTTTTTTGAGAAGTCGGACTAAACTTTTGTTTGTTGACTCGGCTAGGCCATTTTCCTGTGGATAGTAGTTTGAAGATGTTTTAAGGAATATGCCATTTTTCAATGCAAAGTGACATACCTTTGTGCCTACAAATGCTCTAGTATTGTCCGAAATGATCGTCTTCGGAGGGCCGAACCTCGTCACCAGAGCCTCGAGGAAGTCCACAATCTCTACCTCCGTTGCCTCTTTAAGGGGAACAGCTTCAGCCCACCTTGTGAAGTAGTCTGTAGCTGTTAAAATCCATTTATGTCCTGAACTGGAAACCGGGTTGATCATTCCGATAAAGTCCAAACCCCATTGAGCAAATGGTTCATCCGCCACGATAGGTTTCAGGGGCATCGCTGAATTCTTCCTTCGGTCGGAGAATAACTGACATTTTTTGCAAGCCTTTACCAGCGAGTAGGAATCATTGAAAAGTGTGGGCCAGTAATATCCAGCCCGCAGGACCTTGATGGCTGTGGTTTTAGCGGAGAAATGTCCACCTTCGTCGCTATTGTGAAATGCGTCGAGGATCTTCTGCGCCTCCCCTGAAGTAACACATCGTAGGAGCACACCATTAAAATTTCTTTTGAAAAGGACTCCTTCTATCAGCGTGTATCCGCAATTCTGGAGCCGGTAATACCTTCTTTTCTGGGATGAGAGGCCTGGCGGGTACCTTCCGGTTCGCATGAAATTCATTCTATCTTTCAGCCAATCGTCCTCCGATCCCGATCCGTTTATCAGGACAAGTTCTGACTGTTCCTCTTTAGCAGGCATCTCCACTTCCTGTGTCATATACTCACACAGACCTCTGCCTTTAATAGTCCTGGTGGGCCTGACCTCAATGTCATATTCCAGGATCTTAGTGATCTAATTAGCCCTTTTTTCTGTGATTTCTCCCTCCATGATGTATTCCCGCACACTAGAATGTGCGACATATACCAGGACTTTGCTACAGGAAATTAGATGGCGGAACTTTTTAAGCCCCTTCACTATTGCGAAAGCCTGTCTTTCAACGAAGTTATAATTCACTTCATATTCCTTTAAGGTTCGGGAATAGAAAGCAACTGGATGCTCCCCCTTTCCTTCTCTATCCTTTTGAGTCAGAACAGTAGCGATACTTGACTTGCTACTGAAAGCATACATTATAAAATCTTTATGTTGATCTGGATTGATCAACACTGGGGCTGATGAGATAGCTTCCTTGACCTTCTCAAATGCCTCCCTCGCCTCCGTTGTCCACTTGAAAATTTGATCATTTTTCAGCATTAGGGTGATCGGCCTAATCATTCCCGCAAAATCGGAAATAAATTTACTGAAGAAATTTACTTTGCCCAGAAAAGACTGGACACCTTTCTTATTCACCGGGAGAGGAAGCTCCTTTATAGCCTTTACTCATTCCGGGTCAATTGAAATACCTTCCTTCGACACAACATGTCCTAACAGCTTACCCTGAGGTACTCCGAACACACATTTCCTCGGGTTTAAGGAAATCCCGAACTCTTGGCACTTTTGAAACACCAACTCCAGATGATCGAAATGATCATCTTTAGATTTGGAGAACACAGTAAGATCATCCAAATAGATTAGGATAATCTTATTGATCAGCTCGCTAAATGCGACGTCCATAGCTCTCTGGAAGGTTGCCCCTGCATTAGATAAACCAAAAGGAATTTTAGCATATGCAAACGTCCCCCACTTGGTGGTGAACGTAGTCTTGTGCTGATCTTCCTCTCTTACTCGAATCTGGTTATAGCCAGAGAAGCCATCCAGTAGAGAGAACATTTCCGATCCCGCGACAGTTTGGAGGATCGACTCCATAGAAGGCAAGGGATAGTGGTCCTTCAGAGATGCTTTATTTAGGTCTCGGAAATCTACGCATAAGCGTATATCACCATTCTTCTTTCGGACTGGTACCAGATTTGATACCCAAGTACTATGTTTAATTGGGAAAACAATACGCGACTCAATGAGCTTGGTTAGCTCTTGTGCCATCAAGGCTTCAACTTTAGGGTTGACCGGCCGCTGTTTCTGTCGGATTGGCTTCGCACCTTCTGTTAGCTCAATAGTATGTTGAATGATACCAGGATCATAACCTTCCAGATCATTGTAGGACCAGGCTACTACTCCATATTTCTCACAGAAATTCATAAGCCTTCTTCTATCTCGCTGTGAGACATCTTTTCCGACCCGAAGGTTCCTGTCATCGGAGACCCGAAGATTCTCATAATCACCTTTTTCCGCCACGAACTTCCTCTTATCATTTCGGGCGTCACTACAATCAAAAAATTTTTTGAGAGTAACCAATCCTTTCGGAAGCTTATTTGATTTCAGCTGCATAATTTGTCCCTCGTAGGCCTCAGCGATCTTTGGTTGGAGTTGATCGGCAAATTCCCCTGAGTTTTGAATAAACGAGGCGATGTGTTCATCGCTCTCAAAGACTTGCCAACTTTGGTCATTATCGGGTATTGCTGGTCTAACCAGCACTCGTACTGAATGTTTGTTCCGAAACAAGTCAGAGACAGGATCAAACTGAGCTCCGATTACTGCCATGCGGTCTGCATCGCCATTCTGAGCTCGGGGAATGGTCAGGATGTTGAAAGCTTCAAAACTTTCTATAAGGTCCCAGATTCGATGCCGATAGGATCTCATGCGGATATTCTTTGCTGCTGAGACTCCTCGGACCTGATTAACTACCAGTTCTGAATCTCCGAATACAATCAATTGTTTGATACCCATTCGTTCCGCTAGGCTTAGGCCTTGGACTAGACCCTCATATTCAGCCTCATTATTTGAACAAGCAAATTGGAATCGGAAGGCCCTCAGCAACTTTTCATTCTGTGGGGATATTAGACATATCCCTGCTCCAGCTCCAACTTTGCTCCTTGCTCCGTCAAAATATAATGTCCACAGCTCACTTGCTTGGTCATCGTCGGGCTCTTTGACGACCTTCGGAAGAACTTGGTCTTCGTCATAGATCACATATGTGCCTAAACTGGTAGCATGATAATTTCCGAAGGGATCATTATTTATATGTTCACTCAACAGAGCGTCTTCGCTATCACTTCGGTCTCCGTTGACCTTCTCCTCCTCCAGCAGTTCAACATTGTACATGTCTTGCTTGGTGATGGAGGTATGTGCCGCTTCAAAGTTAATCAGGGCCTCGTTCGCCACATGTTCGGAATGCAGAGCCTCCGATTCTATCTTCATCTTTGCGCCATGTTTGGTCCTAAGTATTAGATGTGACCAATCTAAAGACAAATAGCCGCCCACCTTTGAAGTAAACTCTCGAGAAAGGCAAAGACCAAACATTGGCGGAACATCTATGATCACTGTATCTTGCGGGACCGTGATACTCGGGCAGGCAAATAGAGTCAACGGAAGTGCTTTGATGACACCCACAGTATCAACCTTATTTCCATCTAGCTGCATCACCCCTTTCTTCATAGGTTCGTAGCTGAGTCCCAAGGCTTCGGCTATTAGTTTTGGCATAACCGTGGTACTAGCGCCAGAATCAATCATAGCGTTGTGTAATAGTTTCTCCCCTATAATGAGAGTTAAGAAGAAGGGTTGAGGTTTTGGCCTACCTCCACCTTCCGCATGGGATTCCATCGCTTTGTTTGCGACAACCTTAGTTGGTGGCATTTGATAAACCGCCTCGGTACTGGCCAAAGGCTCGGTTAGTGTTGGGTCCATCTGTTGCTGAAGCGCTTTTTGGAGTATGGTCTTCTGCTCCGGGATAGCTAGAATGTCCCATAAAGACATATTAGCAGGTGATTTCTTCAACTGCTCCACCACATTAAGAGGTGAGGAGCTCGGAGATTTCTGCTCCTTGGCTTTTGTTATAATAATTTCCTTCCGCCGTTGAGGAGACAAGGATTCGGTCGGGCCACCAGGAATTTGATCCGAAACGTCCTTGCACTGCGGATTGTCCGAAAGTGAAACCACGGCCTCACCGGTGAATCTTCTCTTGGAGCGTGTATTATAGTCAGACTTTACCCGCGGCGTTTCGGCAGTGGACGTGTCATTCGCAAACACCGTTTCCTCGTCTTCCATCCATGAGAAGAGCGCATGATCAGGAACAATGTCGGACTCTTGCTCTAGGGACATTCCTTGTATTTGCGCGGTAAGGACCGCGTTCTCCATTGCCGGGGCATATCCATATTCTTCGCTCTCTGTCGCAATCCCTTGACTACGTTGCTCTGCTATCCTTTGTTGTAAGTTGCCACGCGGACAATTTCGGGGCATATGCGCATCGTTGCAAGGGAAGCACCATGGATTGATGTCATCAATAAGATTATTTTGTCCCGCGGTTAATTCTCTGCTAGAGCTTGGCGACGCTCCTACCAGTGGCGTAGGCACCGGAACTATTTGGTTGGCAGCCGCCGTTGGTGAGTTAGTGCGATGCGCATTCTGATATTGATTCTGCTGATAGGTAGGCCACCCACCTTGGTAGTTCTGATACGCAGGCCGCGGAGGCATTGCTTGATTTCGCTTGAGTGTTGTTATATCATTCGCCATAGTCCGTAGCATCTCCTTGAGGTCGCCCATTTCATTCTTCGGAGAACTTGATGTAGAGGCCAAGTTTTCAGGAGCGGCTGTATATGAGTACGCTGACTGGGGAGTCGCTGGCACACTGGTCGACGCCACCTCTTGTGCCACGTTTGATATCTCGGGAAATATCGGCATAACAGGTCGAGGAGGCAATTTTCCGCAGTCTATCAAGTGATTTTCTGCTTTGATAGCGGTGGCATATGCATCTGGTAGAGTAGCTCCTCCCAGAGACTTGATCATCATAGAAATGTTGGGATTGATGGACTTCAGATAGAACATGAACGCCAAATCTGGGGTAGGGCGGATGGTCACGGGAATCCTCCACCAACTCGAGTGAAATCGGGCATTGAAGTCCGTCAGAGCCTCCTGGGGTGCTCGTTTGATGACGGATAACTGATAATATAGCGAAGAACGATCTCCGTCATTTGAAAATCTTTCATAGAATGGATCTCCGAGGTCATCCCAAGTGCGAATGGTATTAGGAGTCAGTGTTCGGTACCACTCCAGGGCCTTGCCTTTGAAGGACGCAGCAAGGAGCCTCAGGGCTACATTCTGCGCCGTGATACCATGTACTAGGCATACATCCGCTACATCCTGCAAATGCTCTGCTGGCGTTTTTGTGTTATCTCCGGCGAATTTGGGAAGAGCTTTCAGGGCCGAAACCGGTATGGCACCCCAAACAGCAGGTGCTACCGGAGCTACAAGGGGACTCCCAGCATCCCATGCTACATAATTTCTGTTCGCGGCCGGCAACATGGTGAGAGGAAAGGGTGGTGGGAATGGAACGGTTACTAACTGATTTGCGGCCTGGACTGTCCTGGATGGAGGCACTAGTAAACCTGGGTTACTTACAGTTTGGGATCTAGTTACAGGCCGATGGCTCATACACCCTTTTAGAAGACGATTTCATTAGTTTGGGTCCCACCGGGCGTGCCAGAAAAAAGGACAAACTGTTGACGCCAAAAATTGACGAGATAACAGTGCCTTTATGGGAAACTCGGTTCAAGGGGGACCCTTTGCGCCAAACTGAGTGACCTCTGGATTTTAAAGAAGCCGGCTTCTTCTATATAATGGTTTTTGGAAAGGGAAAAGGAAGCAGATATAATGAAACAAATATTAATCTAAGGCGATGCGCCAAAGCTTTTTGATAGGCACGATGAATCATAGACTCAAGGGCCTGGATGTTATTGATATGTTCCAAAACACCGGAAGCTTAAAGCAATAGCATAAACAGTTCATTTAATTGACATAAAACAGTATCGCATACATTCTTACTGCTAAGAAGAGTCATTAAGACATGATTTAGACCAGCAAGTTTGCGTTCAATATATAGAAGTCTCCTCAAATGAAATGCTTAAGACAATAAAAAGCACAGTTCACAGTTTAATCAAGACATAAAAAGCAGAAAGGCCGAACAATAGGCATAGTCTGAAGGTATCTTGCAAATAAACATGCAAAAGAGGCCTGGCGTCTCTTGCTAAAACCAGTATTCTTCCTGTAAAATCTTGGACCATTTTCCCTCAACAGAGGGAGTATATATAGCCGGAGAGCAAAATCCCACCGCCTGGAGAGTTGTAACAGAATGATTCCACAATCCCCCGTAATGATGCCCGGATAAGAATATTCCCAATGCCGTTATGAGAGCAGCCAATCAGGGTACAGCATCCAGTTGGTTAGTTACAGGCGTGCCCTTTTGGAATGATGGCAGTGGTCCCAACCAGGCTTCGAAGCGACGAGTGTCGTCCACCGCCTTAGAGAACCATGGCGAGCAGCAGTCAATGACACCATCCCGCTCGGCCATCTCACAGCTTGCTTTGATAATCGATGTAAGGCACGTGGCAGCAAACCGCGGCCCGAATGAAAACTCCTTCTCCATTGACCGGGAGCTTGCGGAGAAGTGACACGTGTTCAGGGGACGGAGGCTACTTTGAAAACGGGGAAAGGCCGCATGAAAAGGGGGCGAAAGATGCGTGGCCGCGTTTCGCAACCCGTGGTGCTCTCGTCCCTGCTGTTGTTTTAAAAGCCGCGAACCGCTGACACGTGAGCGAGGGTGGGCCCCGCCAGGAAATAAAGAAGGCCAATAGAAATCCTTCGCAGCCCGCCGCAGCATACTCTACTCCTGCTAGGGAAAGATTGCGCTACACCGCCACGTATAGAGATGTGGGCCCCGTTTCGCAACCCGTAGGAAACATAAAGCAATAGAAAATGAAAAACCCCGCAGGCGAGACACGTGAGCGCCCAGCGCAGCATCTCAAGAGCCAAAAGGGAAGCCGCTTGCCAAAGTTGCGAAGCGAGGAATGCACACAAAGGGAAAGATCAAAAACCTGCCGGGAAGCCGAAGAAACGCGGAGACGCGCAGGCCAGCGCATGAACATGCAAAAAAAAGGGGAACCCGAAGGGAGCTGAGTGGAATATTATTTCCAAGCGATTATCAAAGCTCCAAATCTTCAAAATCCTTAGATATGAGGCTATTTTGGGCATGAGATATTGTTGGGTGCACTTTGAGACAAAATAAATCTCACTATTGAGTCCAAGAGGCACACAAAACCCTATTTTGATATAAAATGCTTTAATTTTGGACGTCAATTTTTTTTTGGGTATTTTTGGCAAGGGTTGCAAATTTGACCAACAAAAAAAATTGTACAATCCATACGAGCATACAATTTAATCCATTTGCAAAACCTAAAATATTCATAGAGAATATTCTCTGCACCATCATCATACTCTATAGGCAGATCACCTATTGTGTAGGGGTACAATTTAAGTGATTTTTTAAAAAGTTTTTGATGAGCATAAATTTAATGGGCCACTACTCATCAACAGTCCAAACTAGCCCTTGCCACCTATTTTTTTTGGCCCTAAGGCCCTAATAGGGTACTTTTTTCTTGGGAGCCATAAATTTTGACTTGGGTATCAAATTTTTGCGAATGAGATATTGCTAGAAAGTTGGTTCCAATAAATTTCCAATGGTGCAAGTCTCATTATTATATTTTTTGTTGCTGAATGTTATAGTTGATTGAAGTCAGTTGTCCCATTTGGATATATGAGCTCAACATTTTTTCCATTTATCCAATTTTCATGATTCTTGTAGGATCATAAAGGTATTAAGGAGATATGTGGGGATTGTGATACACAACCATTCCAAGATGATCATATTTCAAATTGTCTTATATACCTCTTGATGCTTTAGACAACATACCATATGACTATGATGTTATTTTAGAGTTTTCTTCTTTGAATTTTTTTGAATTTTTAGATGAGGATGATGAGGTTTCTTCATATTCTCCTTATCCTTCAAATACAATTGTTGATCCTTCAACTTCATTAATTCCTTTCAAAGAATCATTGATTGATACTTCCACCATTCTTTCTCATTAGGACCATCTTTGTCTTTCAAATTTGACTTTGTGGGATGAAAATTTGATAGGTATATATCTAATTTTCTTTGTGAGTCTCATATTGCATATTTGGAGGACACATTTGAGGGGTTATCTCTCCTCTTTGATGATAACCATTACACTATTGTTGTTAAACCATAATTTTCTTTACATCTTGTTCATCATCATTTATCACTTGATCCTAGTTTATCATCTTCTTTTTGATTGAGCATATATACCTAATTTGATTGTGGCATCACCATCTTCCATGGACATGGTGACACATGAGTATATTTCAAAGAAACCACCATACATCCTTCTTACTATCAATTCCTATATGAAATGGGAAGCATCCCTTCATCTATATTTGGTTAAATGTTTCTTCCCAAGTGGAGGAATGTTTTTGTAGGCATTGGATCATGTTTTTTCTTCAAGCATATACCATTTCTATAGGAGATTACACATTGTGGTGGGGGGGGGGTGGCTATTGATTGTATATTTGTGATGGATGTAGTCTTTGGGAGATCATGTTGATTCCTTCATTCTCCACTTATTTTATCACATACACACATGATTATTTTCATGCATTCTTTCTTTTTGAGGGGTTTTTCCCATAATTTTTTTCTCCTTTACTTAGTTTATGAGAAATATTTTGTGAATGGATACCTAACATGGCCTAGTATTCAGGACCCATTATCCATGTATCCTTGCATCATATTTACATTGTTGCATTTATTTTCTACTCTCTAAGTTGCACTTAAGGAGGGCTGTTGGGTTGAATAAGGTGTTTTAACTAACTAGTTTACCTAGTAGGTTCTATTCACATGTTAAGCTTTCTTATGTCCTAGGAATATTTCTAGAAGTCTTAGTTGTCATAAAATCTTATCTTTTGTCATTTAATTCTTGTGTCCTAGGTCATTTAAAGATTGTTTTCTCATGTCATAATGTTAAGGCACTTGTCCAAATTTTGTCTAATCTTATCTCTTGTACCTTTCCTATATAAGCAAGGCCTCTTTTACACTTTGTAATATATGGAATGTACTATCATTGTACATTATTGCATCAATATGTGGAAAGATATTATCTTGCCATAATCTCTTATGGAAGGATATATTTATGTTTTTTAGGCGATCTTGGGTTGTGGGAGTTCACTATAAGCTCCTTGGAGTTCCCTATCAACTCCTCCATGGTATCAAAGCTCTAAATATTCAAACTCCTTAGATTTGAGGGTGATTTAGTAATGATATTTTTTTGGGAGAACTTTGAGATTAAAAAAACCTCATCATTGAGTCTAAAAGACACAAAACCCCCTATTTTGATATAAAATACTTTAATTTTGGACGTAAAAAAAATTTGGGCATTTTTGGTAAGGGTTACAAATTTGACCAACAAAATATTTTGTGCAATCCATACAACTATACAAACTATGTTTGCAAAATATAGAATATTCATAGAGACTATTCTTTGCATCATCATCATACTCTATAGGCATCACCTATTGTGCAAGTGTACAATTTTGTTGATTTTTTTTTTTTTTTGATGAGCTTAAATTTGATGGGTTGCTAATTGGAAATAGCCACACTAGTCACCATCGCCCATTTTTTGCCATTACTCAACTGATGGTGGAAACACTTCCTACCTACACGACTTCCTGCTAGCCCCTAGGATATTTATTTTTGGTCTTAAGGCCCTAATAGGGTAGTTTTTTCTTGGGAGCCATAAATTTTGACTTGGGTATCAAATTTTGGTGAATGAGATTTTTCCAAAAAATTGGTTCCAAGTAATTCCAATGGCGCAAGTCTCATTATCATATTTTTTTGTTGGTGTATTTTATTTTTGATTGAAGTCAATTATCCCATTTGGACATCTAGGCTCATAATTGTTTTCTTGTTTATCCAATTTTCATGATTCTTGCAACATCATAAAGGTATTAAGGAGCTCTTCTGATCTATTCATGCACATTTTCCAAATTCATACTCAAGTGCATTTTATTTAGTTTTATTTCTAATATCACATTGTGACTAATTACTTTCGCATCTTGACACCTAGAGAGGTTCTATCTTTTTGGGGGGCTTCATTTTGTGTATTGATTGAATATTTGGAAGTTTCTAATTACTATTGAAGGTTTTTGCCTTTATAATTTTAGAGATCTGCCTTAGTTCATTATAGTTTTTTTTTAATTCCATCCTTCTCTAATCATCCTGAAAAGGGGAAACTATAAACAATGGAGAGTTGGAATCATAAAAATTCTCCATTAGCTTCATTTATTGTATGTTCTTATTCCCCCTTGAGGTACCCATAGCAATAAATTTACATGGAATTAAAAAAAAGATCATGTTCTACGAGTGACTACTATGCATTTTGATGATGAAACCTTGAATGCTTTATTCACTTTGAGTGTCTTCATGTTCTTTGGACTAAAATTTGGGGGATATATGGAGATTTTGATACACAACCATTCCAAGATGATCC
>VDFB02190932.1:0-17854 GCA_007258455.2 Sequoia sempervirens | reverse complement strand
AGGAGGGTTCCAGAAGGAATAGTCCAAATTATGCAACAACGAGTCAACATAGTGAAAAAAACACAACAGATTGATATGCGAACATGAAACTTCATTGAATTGATAATATTACATGAAACATATGCCTCAAGGGAAATTTTTTAGGGCTCATAGGCCTACCACAAGATCTTTCAACAATACAACTAGCCAACATGCCTTATTACATGCCCCCAAAGGGTTTAAATGCGAAAATGTAATGATCCTACAACCTCTAACTTTTAACTAATCTAAAATGTCCCTCCTAAATGATTACCAATGCTTATAAATATTCTTCTCAAGCTCCAATATAGGTCCACATTGACCACAAGGGTTAATAGCCCGATGAATGATCATACATGAAGGTCAGCCTCAAAATATGGAAAAATAACTCTACACAAAAAATAATAATTTGTGAATCTCCAAGATAAGTCCCAAGGAACCCAAGATGCTTGTAAGGTGTTCTATTAAGCTTTGCATGATTTGGAATAGGTCCACACTAAGAATCTAAGCCAAGTCGGCCCCAAATGCGTTGATTGCTAACATAATGAAATTCTGAGAACGATAACTTCTATTAGACAAATGCAAATGATGTGAAATTTGGATACGTGATAGATGATGGTGTGTGGGTGTTATATCTTGCTTTCTGAGCTAAGAAATATCGATGCGATAAAATGTGGAATGAACTACTAAAACTGCTACTGAATGCAATGCAAGAAAATAACTATTTTTGGTTGATACAAGATTGCTTTACAACTAGGGATGCTCCTACATCAAGGACACATGGTCAAATGGTAAACATTTTTAAGTCCAACATTCAAATGGATGAAAAGCATATAGAATGTTGAAACAACTCTTTCCATTCAAATATGGGAATAATGACCAATTTACGACCATATCATACTCCAATTCAATCTATAAAGCACAATTGGTTAATACTGCCTAATCAAAATGTAATAGGAATTAGTCCCTTACTGCTTCCCCTTCCCTTGTACCTTAAAAAAATAACGAATCGAGCAATGGATGAATCTGTAACCCTGGATGGTTTATTAAGTTTTGCAACTGCATTATGTCAACACTTCAAGTGATTACACTTACTACAACCTAATTATTTAGATGACTCGCACACAGCCCATCCACCATCTTGTAGTAGCCGGGTATTTGGGCAAAGAACTATACCACATGTAAGATACAACATATTAATTGTATATCTTGCACATTTATTACTTTTCTTAGGTTAGGCTGCACAGACACAAGAAAAAGTTTACCAGATGACCAAGTCCTCATGTGCTCATAACTAATATCAAATAAATTAAATTAGATAAATTCTATGGTTCTAGATTTTAGATCTCAAAAGGGAAAAGGAATCTAAGAACATAATCCTCTTAGAGGAAATCATATACAAAATTGATTTAAACATGTTGTCTAATACTTTTAAATTTTAAGTCTTTCTCCTATGAAATCCAAGCTTTAAATGAGACTTAGTCTTCCCCGAGAGATGAGATCTAATAAGATTAGGTTAGGTCCAAAAGGGATAGATGACAAGGTATATTGGTCTCTAGAAATGATACTAGTAAAATGAGAAATTGCATCTCAAGCTCTCTGGTAAGACCATGTGTACACAATTCAGAATCTTTGGGGAATCTTGGGAATGTTGAATGATGAAATATGAGAAGCTTTGGAAGAAGCTAGGATCAATATATTCATAATTAAAAATATCAATAGGAAAAAAACAAAAATATAGAATTAAATATCAAAAGAGGAATTGGACTTTGGAGCTCAAAATTTCTCTAAAGAGAAATATGTTGGGCTCAAGGCTCTAACTTTCTCTATCCATGAAAAATGGTGGGATTTGATACATGTAGGGAAATAAATATGTTGAAATCTAGTGAGATTTGAGAGATACAAACTTAAATTCAATTCACTATGGGAATCCATATATATAAAAGGTCTAAAACTAGGCTTAATATTTTAGTGGGTTTAGATTTTACAAGGGAAATCAAAGTGAAAATCTAGGAAGAAAGTTTTGAACATCTAGAGGTAGTAAGCTAAAAAATGAATCTTAAATAGGTTTAAATTCTAGGGTATGATTGGAGGATCAAGATTTTTTTTTGGTTAAATAACTCCAAAGGAATGAATAACTAAAATATAAAAACCAATAAAATAAATTTTGGGTATAGAAAAGACAAGTGAGGAAATAACTAAGGAAACGCCTATAGTCTACATTGAAATTGAATTCATCTAACCCAAAGTTCAAGACTAAAACTAGATTGAGAGAGAGCTACATAAGGAAAAATAAAACTAGGAAAATAATGTCTAAGATTTGAATGAATGCACATATTATAGAGAATGCCATTGGGATCTTATACCTAATAAACCATGGAAACCCCCATGAATTTTTTGAAGGAAAAGAATAAAAAGAAATTAGTTTGGAAGGGAAAAATGATCAAAAGTTGAATGAAGGCCACAAGTTCATAGAACTTGGGTGTATTATGATAATAGGTCACAACAAAAACCCTAAGGAAAAATATCTAGGGGTGTAATATTGATTGAGTATTTTTGAAATGACAAGGAGGGAAATCAAACTTAGCTTTGATTATGATAATGGAATGCTTTGCTAAAGACTATAATTGATGATCCAAATTGATGCTTTGTGATCATATATAAAACCAAAAAGATTTGATAGATTACTCTATGCTATGTTTTCTTCTTTCGGTCAAGTTTGTGTTTTGAAAATAATCTTTGTGGCTATAGAAATGAACATATTATGTAGATTTGATGTGTGTTTATGGTTCAAACAACTTGTGGGCTTTGCTTGATTATAATAAACATGCCTTAGTCTTTATAGCTTGTGTTTGAAAAATTGATTGTGTTGATAAACACCTTTGGGAACTTTCTCTAGAAAATATTCTCATTATTCAATCCTGTAGATTTGAATTAACAATTTGAATGAGCAACAACATGCCAAGCAAGCATGCAATATGCCTAGTCTATAGCTAATGTAAGATAGATTTTTAATGTGATGATGTGGATTGCTTTTATATTGATTAGATAATTGGATGCCTAATAGTGAATTGGGATGTTCTCTTTTATACAACATTCTATCTTGAAAATCATACATTTTCATACTCAAGTTGGTAAAAACTAGTAGGAATGGAGTTTTCTTGAATCCATTTTAAATTTAAAGGTGGGTATATATATGACCTGGGTAAAGGACTGGACAAAAGTTACAAACTAGATATGAATCCTTAAAATGTAGGAATTCAATTTTAAACTAGGATGTGATTGTTTACCATTTTTTATATACAAATGTATCACTTATACACTAATAATTACATTCAAAATAAATGAGTCAAAATGAGTACAAAATAAAAGGGAGAAGTGTAAGGTTTTCCCTTACAATAATATAGTGTCAAACTTGAAAAGGAAAAAGTTGGCAATACCAACAAAATTGATTTGATTGTTTCGTAGTAGGAAGGGAGTTGGCTTGGACCCATTTTGAATCTAAAGGTGATTACATATTCATTGTAGGTAAAAGAATGGGCATAATGTAGATTATATCTAAAACCTTGAAATGTAGGAAGTCAAATTCAAATTGGATAATGATTATTTACAAACTTTTACATAAAAACATATTGCTTATATACTAATCATTATATTAAAAAAGAAAATGAGTTAAAATGAATACAAAACAAAAGGGAAAAGTGTTGTGTTTGTCCTTACAATAATATAGTGTCACACTTGAAAAGGAAAAGTTGGCACTATTAATAAATTTGATTGTTAGCCACTAGAAAGAGAGTTGGCTTGGACCCATTTTGAATTTGATGGTGGGTACATATATCCAACCTAGATAAAAGAATAGACAAATTGTAGAGTAGATCCAAATCCTCAAATGTAGGAAGTCAAATTCAAACTAGAATATACTTATTTATCAACTTTTACATAAAATATATCATTCATATACTAATCATTACATTCAAAACACACGAATCAAAATGAATACAAAACCAAAAAGTGTGAAATTGATCCCTACAATAATATAATGTCACACTTTGAAAGAGAAAATTGAGTGTCTATCTTAACTAGTAAGATGCCACTAGTGAGAAAGACATTTTATATACATTTACAAGATAGGACACAAAATCCCAAGTACCCAAATAATGCACAACTATGACCGTAGCTTGACAAGCAATATAGACAAGAAGCCAAAATTTAGCCAACTTTTGTCCAATATTGAATTGGTGGAACACTAGAGCATAATAATAGCCGTTTGTCATTATTCGTCCATTTTCTCTTTGAAAGTTTTGTCCAAAATTTTCTTATTTTGTTTTTTTATCGAATTATTGCTCTAATAATACTAGAAAAACCATATATTCACCAATATACGTTAGTACTTCTTTGTCTACTTTATTGTCTTACTTGTACGTTAAGTTGGTTTACATTTATTGTTACGTACCATTTCTATTAACTATTAAATTTTTAATTTCAATATAAGTTCTTGATGACAAGATGTTTAACTCTCCTTCCAATATTTTGAACTTTAAATTTAACAAATATTTCACCATGAAGAAAATCAAGGCAAATAAAGTTCTTGTTTTGTATTAAGAAATTTGATTTTTTTTTATAATTTTTTTTGGGGTAAATGGGAATAGGATGCGGCTAATCTGCCAACAAAACCGCATGTCATTTTTATCTCGTAAGGATGCTATCATATGGGGGATGGAGTATTATGTTATCATGTTTAAGACATGCGGTTTTGTCAAGAGATTAGCTTCTGCCATGAAAATATATATATCATTTTAAAGAATATTATTGTATAAATGATTTACAATGTAAAATTAATAAATTAATATATTTGAAGGTTGTGGATATTAAAAAGCAATTTTAACAGATATTGTTAAAGGTGTCATTTTATTTAATGAAATAAATAGGAGAAACACAAAAATAATAGCAAGAGATGTTTTAGAGATAATTCTAATGTAAAAGAAATTTTGACAAAATCTTAATAACTGTTGAAGAACAAAGAGTGTTAATTTAAATTGATTATTCATATTGTCTAAGTTTGATGTTGCGTTTAAATATTTAATAATTAAGTGATTAAAAAATTTACCTGTTCAATGAATGCTTAAGTACAAACGTCCTTAAATTATCTACAATAATTGTCCATGCTCGAGTATTGAATAAATTTCATAAATGCTAAGAATGGATCATGTGGCAACATGACAAAATTTGAGTATATCCTGTAGACATGTAAAATGTACTAATTGACATTACACGCTTGACTTCGATTACTAACACCATTTCATCATAAATCATCCCTCAGTCTAACCATTTAATCGAATACCCTTATTTGATTAAATTCATCAATTTTCCTCTCTTAATTAAATGAATCATTTATCTAATTAAGTTATTCTCTCTCGTTAATTAAATCAATCAATCTGATCTAATTAACCCTAACTCTTTATTTAATTAAATAAATCAATTTATTTAATTAATCTCTAAATTCTATCTCATTAAATTAAATAAATTAAAACCTTATTTGATTTAATCTAACCAATCATCCTCTTTAGTTAAATAAAACAAAATGTTTATTTAATTATCTCTAAAAATCACATTATTCTTATCTTTGATTCAAATCAACCCACAAATTAAGTCAAATTTGTCACATCAACTAATCCCTCATTAAATTAATTAACCCTTCATTAATTTAATCCTAATGCATTTCCCATCCTCTAGCTTTTGCCACTTGCACATGAAAAAAAGATTTAATTCATTTATTAAATCCCTATTTTCTCTCAACATGGCATAATAGGGGAATATTCTTCCAAATTTGAAATCCTTCCAAGTGGACTTTGTCCTTCCAACAATTCATTTATTTCATCTTTGCATTGAGCCAAGTGGCATTTAAGACATTCATTTTTCCCTCTTACATGTCATTTCATTATTTTCAAATACCATCTAATTGCATTTATGGGCACATTCATCAAAATGTGCACATCCCTCATCCATTCTCATCTTGACAAGTGGCACTTGGCCATTGGTTGAAAGTTAGTCCCACATTGCTTCAATTTGGGCATTTCTCCATCTTGTCTTTCTATAAATAAGAGGCTTATTTCCTCATTTCATCATCCACAATTTGAGCAAACTCACTATACTCAAATCCATACTCAAGCATAACAATTCTCATCCATTTCACCAAGTCATAGCTAGGTTATGCAAGTTTTTCATCTTTTAGCATACTTGAATCTTCAACAAAGTGGATCAATCATCACCAAATCATCAAGAGCTTGCATAGGAGTTGGGAAAGGGCCAATTTCCACATCAAATTGGCACCAACTCCCCCATAAGATCAAGAGTTTACATGTTTTTAATAGGATTTAATCTATTTCCTTGATTTTTCATTATGTTCTTGCTTTTATTCCTATTTTGAACATCGTTAAATAGATTTTATGGGGAACTTTGATCTTAACTTGCATTTGAATCTTCTAATGTGTTTGTTTGTTGTCTCTTGCAGGTACTAGGATCTTGGTTCCACATATCCATTGTTTAATGAATGCTTAAATACAAATGTATCTAAATTATCTACAATAATTGGTCATGTTCGAGTATTGAATAAATTTCATAAGTGCTAAGAATGGGTCATGTGGGTAACATGACAAAATTTGAGTATATCCAATTACCTTAAAAAAATGTTATATCAAGTTGCTTGTCATGAATTATTATAGAATCCAAATATGTGGAAGACAACAATTAAATCTTGTAATAAAGAGGAATTTTGATATTGAAAAAATAGGTGCAACTAGGGTATGTTTAACTTATATTAAAAAAAATTTTATAGGGAATTTAATGAATTTCCATAAGTAGATGTATGTAGTAGAAGCTCTCATTAAATATTATAAACAAGAAAAGTAGACAATCAAACATTTATATTAGGATAATAGGTGATTAAATATTGTTAACTGATGTGTTGAAAATAATCTTATTGTCCTTTGAAAATGAATACAATGACACGAAGCATCATCACAACTATATAAATAAAGATTTTATTCATTAATAGCATATAAAGGGACAATATCCCTTTCAAAATACTTATTTAACATTAATTAAATATCTAAATATTAAACAAAATGAACATAATCATACTATATCAAGAAGGTACTAATAATGGTAGATCAATAGAGGGTTATAGTAATCTTTTTTAATGTTATTTTTATTAGATAAAAGGGGAAAACCAAGGCCCCTACCCTTAAAAGGATCGAAGGAAGATTGGTTCATAAAAAAAAAACACAAAATATCAATATAAAACTACTTCAGTAACAATAGATTAGCTAATAAAAAAATAACCCCTAGCCAATAGGAGACCTAGCCAAATATTGAAGGCTTGATGTTTCCTCCCTCTCTTCTGATATCCTATAGAGATCAACTCTTAGCAAGTCTAAATCTTCACTATGGACATCCTTTGTAGCCTTTCCTTTTTTTTCATTTTTCCCTTATGCTTCTCCAATAGAATATTATAGTCATTGGTGATGAAGTTTAGGCTCTCCTTTCCTAGCTTTATCATCTTGTTCACACAATCAAGTGAAAATATTTGAACTTTCTTCTCATCCCAAGAATTATTTGTTGGAAGAGGTTCATATTCATTATGTTGATGTGGAAAATGGTGCAAGGGACACCTTATTTCTTATTTATTTATTTGATTTCCTTTCTCTTGGTTGGTTGGTCCTTTTCCTTAAATGTTCTAGTTTTGTTTTATTGTTCCTCAACATCCATCTCCTTGACTTTATCCCCATTTTCCCTACTAGTAGTATTTTTCTTCACTAATCATCTTCTCTCTTTCAGTTGAGTATTCAATTTTGGTCTCTTTACAGTAATGCAAGTCTTATGGGGATTTTTAGTATTGACTTGACATAATTTGAGCCTAAATTATCCATAGTTTATCTTTCTTGAAAGTAACTATTGGAATCAATCACGCTCATCTTCTCTTTAGAGTTATCCTTATTAGAATCCCTAGGAACATATACGCTATCCCCCCTCACTAGAAATCACAACATTCACATCTTCTAGCATGGGATTGTCTTTCAATTCGTGTTTGAGGGTGGGTATCATTTTTTAATGTTTCCATTGTAGTAGTAATATATTCTTAAACATAACTAAAATGACAAATCTATTATTTTATGGATTAATAATTTGGATGGAAATTTTATTTCTTATAATTAATTTATATCAATTTTTGTAAGGGTGAAAAGTCTTAAACTATTTTTTGTGAAGGTTTTATATTCATTGTCTTAGTAAATTATTTTGATTGATTTGATATTTTTATCAACTCTAGAATTTTTATATTTAAAACATTATCAAACCTTCTCTCATACTATTATCTTGCTCATAAATTAAGTATCACTTGAAAAGACTCAAGGTATGCAAAAATTATTCTTAAACTAACCTATGAGGACAGTGTTGTGTAAAATTTATGATCTTTACAATTACAATGAAAGGAAACACATACAATAAAATTACAATATAAATAAGTATACTATAACATGAGGGTTTATGTGGGGAAAATCCTTTTTGGGATAAAAAACCCCACACTTTAAAAGCACAATCACTTGTATTATTTAGCAACATCTATGGTTTAATATAATGAGGAGGCCTTTCCTCTTACAAGTGTATCACCAACATATAAAATTAAAGTCATTTTGATAACATAATTTAACACTTGCATAAACACTAAACAACCCAATAACATACTCTAAGTACACACATCAATATATATAGTAAAAACTCAAATTAGAAACCATGAATGGCTTAGGAAAATCTTTGGAAAGACCACAAGAGATATGCCACCCAAATGCATGGGTCCAAATTCCAATGAGGCTCTTTACTCTTGGTCCTCTTAGCTCTTATTAGGATATTCTTTATAACATTTCATATGCCATAAAGGTCATATTTGACCACCCAAATATAGGTGCCTCAATTTTTTTTAATTTCTAATTCATAAATATGCTCCATGAAAAGTGTCCAAACTTGTCATAATGCTAGCCAATACAACTTTCCTATTACATGCTCTTATGTGTCATAAGAATTTGTCACAAGTAATTCCCATAAAAACTAGTCAAGATTCCTTTACACACATTTCAAGGTGTTGACATGTGGAAATACATGCCAACTCAAAATTGGATGCCTACATAAGGAAAAAATACACTAAATAAAAAAGTTACACCACGTCAAAATGGTATGCCAAGTTTTCCATGTGATGAAAAAAGCACTAAAATATGAAATAGTTAATGCATACAAAAGTATTAAATTTTGACATTAGGAATGCAAGGTTGAGACACCTTTCTGTGTAGGATCTGAAAATTAGCTCACACTTCAAGATCACCTACAAAAAAATAATAACCTTACATAAGAGAGTATGAGAAGATAATAGATTGCTTGATATGATATGCAAAATGATTGATTGAATGTATGAAGTGTGCATGAGATGCCTTTCTTATAAATGCAAGTTTGTGAGATAGGATTAGTCAAGATCATGGCACGTGTCTTAATCCTATAACATGAGACAACTACCTCAACAATTATTAAATTACCTAGGACACAAGTATTAAATGTCATGATAAGATAAGATAAAATCACTTGACACCTAAGACTTTTAGAGATATGAAAAACATCAAAGTCATTCTTAAACCTTCCATCTCCAAATACAAGCTTAATTTTCCCTTAGTCAATAATTTTATGAAATGAATTATCACCTAAGAAGAGTTTACCACCATCAAATTTCTCATTTATAGAAAACCAATCCATATGTAGAATCATTTGAAATGATGCTCCAAAAATTTGTCAAGCATGCATCATCACTTGCATGAGTAACAAAAGATGCAGTAAAAGCATCTCCAAATTCTTCATTATAGGTCGTTAGTTCAAAATCACAATCAGATTCATTTTTATTCTTCATACTACAAATTTTCTTAATATGGCTAATCTTTCCGTATTTCCAACATTTTACCTTTGACTTACCTAGAGACATATCTATTGGTGGACTTATATCTCCTTTCTCCATTCTTGTTCTTCCCCTTTTTTGAGTTGGGATGCTCAAACTTAATATTTTTTAATTTGTTTCAATTATGGGGAATAAGTGGTCAATAATTTAAGGACAACGTAAATAATTGAGTTGTGGCATTTTCTATGTAGATTCAAGATATAATTAATTTTAAAAAAATATTTATTTTTATTTTCAATTAATTTTTAATTTTTTCTATTATTTTTTATTGAGTCAGATTATGCCATAATGCATTAATTTCAATATAATTTTATTTTTATTTATTGGAATTAGATCATTACCTCTAATGTCTATTGCATGGATATTATTAATTTTTTAATTAATAATAACAACATTTTCAAACCTATATTATTCTATAGTATATTTCTCTTAGCATTTTTTGTCAAAATTAATTTAATATTTTTATTGAAACAAGGACATCAATGTAGAGTGTAGTTCACTTTTAAATATTTTTCTAATTGTGAGGCCCAACCCCATCTATAATTTTGCAACACCTTAATAAAGTTCAATTATGATATATTAGTGAATCATTTGATGCATTGAACAATGTTATTTAAATATGAGATAACATTGAAATCATTGACGGATAAATTGGGTAAATCTCTACCTTTTATTTCTCTTATAACATTATGTTAAAATAAGTGTGTGTAAATGAGAGAGTTACATATTTGGGTTTTGAAGGTATAGGAGACCATCAATGATTGTACTCAACTACTGAAAGGAAGCTGGGTGAGCAGAAATAGCTTCATACACTAATCTAAGTAGGGGAGACTTCAAAAAAATTCTTCTAACACCTTAAATGGTTACAAAAATAGAAACACGTAGAGAGAAAGAAGATAAAATAACAAGTACACATGAACAACAAACACCAGATATACGTGGGGAAAACTATTTCAGGTGAAAAGCCCCACCCTCCAAAAGCACAATACTACTGTATTAAATCAAATAAAGGTTACAATGCAGCTCCAAATACAAAGCTTCTTCAACAAGTGCTTAAAAAAAAACACCTATTCTAGAGTGAATTTGACGAAAGTTTATTACCTGCAAATAAACTATGCATTCTACAATTCAAGGCATATAATATAGAGAGAGATACAAGCTAGAGGAAAAATCTAGAAGAGGATGGGCATCCAAATCCACATGGAACAATATCCCACGCCATAGACATGCATTTGGACACTTGTACAATATTCCCTTACACCTCTTACAACTATCATAACATGCAATATCCTCTCCTCAAGCTTGGGCACCCAAAATATGCTAATAATAGCCTATGACAGATGCCTTACAATTGTCAAAAAATATGTCATAATTATGCCATAAAATCTACCATAAATTCGTCAAAGAATCCATCATAAAATCTATCATAACTAACCAGAATATTTGATTCTCTTACAACCTGTCATAACTCAACTTGGGTACCAACTTTCTCCATGCATAAAGATGCCTTATGACACATCATAGAATCTATCATAAGTCAAAGATTCTACAGTGGGATGCCTATGTCCACTTGGGATGATGATGTGTCATCTAGTCACCTCCAATGAGGATACCACCCTGTTGGTGGGTCCCGATTTATGACATGACACTATAGACATTTAAATAATAAAAATAAATACAATAATACATTAAATTAAGCATGTTAGGACTCTAAGGTTGAGACATCTTAATCCCAACATTCTCCCACTTGTTGAAGACTTGCCAAGAGTCATACAAAATCATTTTCTTAGGGCCCTAAGGACCATGAAATTAGACACTGTATGAAATTCTCTGTGCTCATTGGTTTCATCAATGCATCTGCAACATTTTCCAAAGTGTCAACCTTTTCCAAGTTCACCTTTCCATCTTCTACCATATCACAAACAAAATGATACTAAACATTAATGTGCTTTGTTTTGGCATGGAAGGTAGGATTCTTTTCTAAGAAAAGGACACTCTGACTATCACAAAAAATAGTAATATGTCCTACATTGAAACCAATATCATAAAATAATCTCTTAAGCCAAACAACTTCCTTATGTAAGCATGAGTGGTTGCCATGTACTTTGTTTCTGTCGTGGATAAAGTGACTACAACTTGTTGCTTACTCATCCAACTGATAGCACCACCAAACATCATAAACATGCAACCATTGGTGGATCTTCTGCTGTCAATGTCACTTTCCCAATCTAAATCCTTGTATCCACGAATACTCACAGAATGTTGAGGTCTAGTAGGATAACCATGAAAACACAATTCATATAGAAATACCCCATAAATTGAACACTCTCTTAACTGCATCCCAATGTACCCATCCAAGATTAGCCATAAAAGGACTAAGGACTCCCCACTTGGAAATGTCTAGTCACATACACATCATAAACTACCAACTACACAAATACACTCGCATGGTACATTCATGTCCTCCATTTGGACAATCATTCACCGAAAGCTTCATCCCCTATATCACAAGAACAACTAACTATCTACAATCTTCCATGCTAAATATCTCCAACATTGAGTTCACATACTTGCTCTGGCTTAACCAAAGCTTTCTATTAGCTTTGTCTCTCGTGATCTCCATTCCTAGAATGTACCTAGGCACCTAGGTCTTTCATCTCGAACTATGATAACAACTGAAACTTCAAATCTGAAATCATATTTTTACCATTCTTAATAAACAACATATCGTATATGTATAAAACAATAATGAGAATGTTGCCATTATCAAATTTATAATACACACAATGGTTAGATTTAGATCTTTGAAATTCCAATGACAACACATAGGTATCAAAATTTTGGTACCACATTCTAGGAGACTATTTCAAACCATAAAGAGACTTCTTCAATTTGTAAATTTACCTTTTTCAACATAGTGCTTTGGCTGTGACATGTAAATCTATTCCTCCAAGTCACCATGAAGGAATGTTGTCTTCATATCCATCTATTCCACTTCTAAGTCATACACTGTTGCAAGTGATAACAGGAACCAAATAGATGTCAGCTTCTTAACAGGAGAGAATATTTCACTATAATCAATTCCCTCCACCTATGAAAACCCCTTAATGACCAACCATTCCTTATGCTTCTCAACACTGCCATCAAGACCACACTTTTTCTTGAAAACCCATTTACAACCAACAGGTTTGTGTCCAAGAGGAAGAGGTACTAGATCCCAAGTCTTATTTTTCTTTAAATCCTCATCCATGGATTTCATCTAGGAATCTACATCACTCATACCCATAGCCTCTCTAATAGTCCTAGGTTCATCAGTGTTAGCAATCAAAGCAAAAATGCAACTAGAATCCAATAATGAATAACCAAACCTTTATGCTTTCTGCTTAACTTGTGTAGACCTCCTCAAAGGATGAGGCTAAGGTTCTTCTTCTTCTTCTTCTTCAGAACTTTTAGAACTAATTAAGCTCTCCTCATCATCAAGTCCAACATGAGTGTGTAGTTCATCTTTCTTTAGAGTAGGTAGAATTTGAACTACCTCCTTCTTTTGTTTCTCTTCTTTCTTTGGCTGCAGCTCAATAATGGAAGGTTTCATCTCTCTGAAAATCACAATTCTATTGTAGAGAAACTTCTGAGCTTTTGGATCCCAAAGCTTGTACCCTTTAACACCGACACTGTGGCCAATAAAGATACACTTAACTACCTTTTTCTCCAAATTTGACCTCTTCTGAATCAAAACATGAGCATAATCTTCACAACCAAATACTCTGAGATGTATCATCAAAGAATTTTTATTATACCATGCCTCCATTGTAGTTTTTCCAACAAGCATTGATGTAGGAGATCTATTAATCAAATAGCATGCAGTGGCTATCACTCCAACCTAAAAATTCTACTCAAGAATAGCACCACTCAACATAGTCCTAACCCTCTCCATCAATGTCCAATTCATCGTCTCTGCAACTCCATTTTTGTGTGGAGTGTATGGAGTTGTCTTATGTCTCTCAATCCTATGCTCTTTACAAAACTTGTCAAACTCTACAGAACAAAACTCACCACCATTATCAATCCTCAAACACTTAATATTTCTGCTAGTTTGATTTTCTACCAAGGCCTTAAACTCCTTAAACTGACTAAAGACTTTAGCTTTAATTTTGAGAAAATAGACAAATGTCCTTCTACTATAATCATTTATAAAAGAAATAAAATATACATATTTTGATAACAAAGGAACATTCATAGGACCAAAAACATCTGAATGAACATAGTCCAAAACCCCAAAAGACTGGTGAGAACTAGAGTAAAAAGAAAAACCGTGTTATTTTCCATAAACACAATGTTCACAAAAGTCAAACTCGAGATTACAATCATCAAGGCCTTCAACAAGGCTCTTATTCTTTAGTGTTCTAAGACTCTTCTCTCCAATGTGACCAAGTTGTTGGTGCCATAACATTGTCTTCTCTATAGGAAGATTCATTTGCATGGAATGAGCACCCGTAGGTACCCAAAATGTATGACCATTGAATGTAGCTACAACAAAATTATTCTCTACAAAATATGATGGTGAGGATGAAGAATCCAAAAGGTCTCTTCTTTGGTATCTCATAATTAATATTGCACTATATTGTGCATGTATCTAGCTTGTACAAAGTGCTAATTTGAACACCTTTAGCCAAAACCATAGCTACTCTCATCATCTTGCATCCTCCACTAGAGAAAACAACTTGCAATCCCGAATCATTTAGTTTACTTGTAGAAAGTGAGTTTCGTGCCAAGCCTGGGATATGTAAGACACCATCAATCCCCTTAACTCTTCCATCATGAAATATAATTTTAACTCTTCCATGACTAATGATGTTCAGGTGAGAGTCATCACTTGGGTACAACTTCCCGCCACTATACTCTTCATATTTTGAAAACCAACCTCTATGAGAGGTCATTTGAAAGGATGTGCCCAAATCTATCAACCACACATCTTTTGATGCATGGGTTTCCAAGGAAACAATAAATGCTTCTGCTTCCTCTTGAGATGATTTTTCAGATTCAAAATTGGAGAAATACTTTTTTTTCTTCTCCTCCTTATAGTCTTTCTGAAAATGAAGAGTTTTTCCACAGTTCCAACATTTTTCCTTGGACTTCTTACCAGGAGACTTAGATATCCCTAAAGACTTTGACTTAGATTCTTGTCTTTCTCCTTTGGTCTTCCTCGAACAACAAGGGCCTCCTTAGCCATCTCGAAAGAATTTCTTTGCATCTCTTCAGATAACAATGAAGCAACCACCTCATCCATTTTGAAAGTGGTTGTTTTTCTTCCAATAGCCATCACCAGGTAATCCCATAAGTTTACCAAAGAACACAACAAGAGCATGCAACGGTCTTGTTCGTCAATCTTATCTACAACAGAACCCGATTGAGCAATCAACATGTTAAAGGCATTTAGGTGGTTTGCCACAAATCCTCCATCTTCTATCTTCAGAGAATACATATTCTTTAAGAGGAATAGCTTGTTTACTAGAGATTTAACTTGATAAAAATCTCCAATTTTCTTCCATAAAGAAACAACAGTCTTCTCTTCATGAACATTTAGGAGAACGAAATCATCCAAACAAAATATAATGAGACCCTTCTCTTTCTAATCCATGTACTCCTAGTCTTTTTGTTTCATGCCCAATGGTTTGGTTCCAAAAATAGTAACCCATAGATCATGATATACAAGCATATCTTCCATCTTGAGCTTCTAAAGCTCAAAGTTACCACCATTAAACTTCTCCATCTCAATCCTCCCAGATGTTCCTAACATCTTTTTCTTGCAGCAAGGTCACAAAATGCACTTTAGCAAAACTCCCACTGAAACAAAGATCAACTCAAAAAACCCTTCTAACCCAACAAAGGAATCAAGGCTGGCCAGGCTCTAATACCAACTAAAAGGAAATCGGGTGAGCAAAAATAACTTCCTACACTAATCTAAGTAGGGGAGAGTTACAAAAAAATATTATAAGCTGTTAATAAGTATTTACGAGCTCCCTTGGTGTATTTTCCTCTATGTATTGGCTGTGCATCATGGAATCAACTTATCCTTTTATCAAAGTTTTCTTTCCCCTCCATTATACTTGCTCTGCAACTGAGGGTTTCCCTTCCTTTCGCATCTCAAGAATCCCCACCATACTTCCACGTGTGTGGTTGTGGGCCATTTTTTTATCATTCCTTCTTGCTTCCTCATCGGGCTCCGCTCGAGTGCCACAAAACCTCTCACTCCCAAAAATTTGGCAGGCCCCACAATTATTGTCTGCGGTGTACTCTTGCTACGTGTCTACTCTTCGTAAGGCTTTAGCATGAAGATAAAATAACACTGGCAGGCAGCGAAATGCTGCCACGCATGTCTCTTGCGCCCAGTGATGTCGTTCCCTCCACTATTGGTTAGTGCTCTGCCCATTCAACACGTGTAGCATTGGCGCAAGTCTTTAGTGGCGAGAGATAAAGGTTCACATGGGCAGCGAAATGTTGTCACGTGCCTAATCGGCGGATCCCGTATTCGAGCGATCAACTAGGCGAACCAAATGTTGCGATTGGCCACTGCCTGTCATAATCATTTGCATGGGATGTTGACACTTGTCTAGTTAACCTTGCCGAGACCACCGCCATCATTTGTAGAAGATGCACCTGTGCCTGGAATGACCAGATGCTTGGTTTCAAATCGTTTCTATTGCAACGACTTGGGGAATATTCTTATTTCTACATAATTGCCAAGGGATGGAAGAATCTTTTTAGTTAGCTCTCGAGCGGTGGGGTTTTTTGCTATATACTTTTCTGTTGTGAGAAAAGGGTCCAAAATTTTGAAGAAACACTTGTTTTAGTAAAAGACGCCAGGCCTTTATTACTATTTTATTTTGTTGCAAAAAACTTTCAAATTGTGCCAATTGTTCAACCTTTCTATTCTTTCATGCTATTTGATTAAACTATAAAGCTGTGCTTTTATTGTTTGGACATTTCATTTGAGAACTTCTATATATATTGAATGCAAGTTTATTGGTCTAGATCATGTCTAATGACTCTTCTTGGCAATAGGAATGTATGCAATGTTGTTTTATGTCAATGAATGGATTGTATGTTCTATAATCTTCATGTTTCTGCTCTTCTGGAACACTACAAATACCAATCAGGCCCTTAGATCTATGATTTATCATGCCTATCTTTAAGTCTTGGCACATAGCCTTTGGTTAGACTTTATTTTATTATATATAATTCCTTTTCTCTTTCCAAACCCCCATTATAGAAGAAGCCAACTTCTCTAAAAATCCGGAGGTCACTCAGTTTAGCACAAAAGGTCCCCCATAAATTGAGTTTCCCATAAGACACTGTTACCTTGTCAAATTTTGGCATCAACAATAACACCTTAAACTGTTATAGAAATAGAAAGACATAGAGAGAAAGAAAGACATATGGTAATGCCACAAAATGTTGCCTCTACATCTGGTTCTTCCAAAGATGAAATGAGTGATCTTAAAGAAATGTTGTGGACCATGGAAAATGACATAACCACCCTCAAGCGGAACCAATCAACGCCTCTGAAGCCTGCCTATCAAAACTATCAAGGCAGACGGTCCTCATATTAGCAGAATCAGTACCAAGGCGGTTCCCGCACTAATTCACCAGCTCTGATGGTCAACCAAATGGTGTTGGTGCCTACTCCGCTGACGAGCGCTTCACCAAGCTCAAGTAGGGAATTAACCGTGGGGTAGAACAACCTCATTGATGACATCAATCCGTGGTGTTTCCCTTGCAGTGATGCACATATGCTAGCTGTCCACACAACTTACAACAAAAGATGGCAGAACAATGTAGCCAAGG
>VDFB02190931.1:0-22636 GCA_007258455.2 Sequoia sempervirens | reverse complement strand
CTTGCTTAAGATCTTTATTCTGATTCTGAGGTCTCCTCTCCTGTCGAGACCTATAGTAGTCCATCCTCGTTTGTACAAAATGATCAAAATGCATGAGCTCTCGAGCTCCTGGTGTCAATAGTTTCCATTCATCATGAGCAACCATATATGCATCAGCAAAGGTAGGCTCCTCAACATCTTCAACATTCTCTTCTACTGCACATTCTTCCCTCAAGAAGGTGGGTCGTGTAGGTCTATCAGCAGTGCGGGAAGATGCTCTTAGTACTCTCCTTGAACCTGCTATGCTCCTGTCATCTTCATGATCTTGGGGTTGCCTCCTAGGTAAGATCAACTGCTGTAGAGTGTTTTCAAGCCACTGAAGTACCCTAGATACCTGTTGTTGGCCATCCCTTAGACCCCTCAAAGTATCAAGTACCTCTCTATCATCATCTCTTCTTCCATTTCTAGGAGGACTTCCCTCTCTTCTTTCCTCCATAGGACCACCAATCTCTTTGTGTCTTGCTGCAATAGCTGCTAATAAAGTCCTGGATTTGTTTTAAATTTATGCAAAACAAAGAGGCGGCAGACCGAGGAGATACTCTGACTAGATGACCATTTCAAATCGGCCTCTTAGCGTGCGATTCTGGAAGTCTCAAAGAATTTTGTCAAACGATTTACATGCAGAGTGTCGCCCTTGACTGATGATATAACATTTCAGATTGATATAATGACACTTTTCTTCACTTAGCATCAATAAGAATGCTTACAAATGACTCTAAATTGACTAAACAATGACCTAACATGAAGGTGCAACTTATTTTGGCAATATTCAATGCATATATGTGATTGAAACTATTTGCAATATGCAGCTACAGCAACTAGTAATTATGACAAACACTTTGAATGCCAAAGTCTGATTACAAAGACTACCTACAGCAGCTTGTTTATGAATTGATTACAATACTTTCCAAGTATTCTTTGATTTGAATGTACATTACATCTGCTGTTCATAGATTTAACAATGCAGCTACAACTAATGATTAAAATAGACAGACTAATCGCCCTATACAGATGCAAATCTAAAAATTGATGCATACTAACTTAAGGAACCTGAAGCATGGCGAATATGGTGTCAAGCTGATGCAGAATTGTCTCTTTCTTCCAGCATTGTCATGAGAAAATTATCCTCCAATAACCGCCACCAGGTCTGCTATAGCAAACGGACTCCAATCAGCTTACAATATATGGTAAGAAGTAGCGCTGATGCCCATAAATATTCTGCGACTTCTTCTAAGCAGATTCGTATTTTATTTGAGTCTCCAGATATGAAATCGTCCCAGCAAAGTGCCCAGGTCTGCCACACATTTCAGTCTAAACTTCCACCTTAAGCAGCGCTTGACTGCCCCCTTATGTGCCACGATTTTCTGGAGCGAAGCGATACCAATAATTGCATCGCATGCGTATGCAAAATCCGCTCTTCCAGCTGTAATCGATGGACCTTGAGCTATCAATAGTTCTATACAAATTTGGAAATGACTTGCTTAGAATTGGACTCCTCTTTTGATCAAAATCAATGAAAAGCAACCTTTCTCCAACTCTCCAATCGAACTAATCACAAGAATTTGTTGCATAAATGAAAACAATTTCTGACCCAAAGGATGGCAGGAAACTGCTATGATACCACTGTAATGAGCCTTGCTCAAACTGATATAAAATTTCTGATTTCTTGCCCAAGGAAAATTGTCAAACAGATTACATGAAATGTCTTGTTTGCTGATCTGAGTTTTCGTGCTTGAAATTTGTGTTGCCAAACTGGATATTAAAGCTATAATAACTTCTACAAGAATGCAATCTTTTTTTTGGATTTTCAATGCAAATATAAGAGAAACTAGGAATGCAATGATTAGCTACAGCAAGTAGACATTATGTTAAACACTTGCCATGCATACTAACATTTGCAATTTCATGTGCAAGAATATCTATTGTAATCAGCAACGTATATCTCCACTATTATTATAAATGCATCATTACAATGATAAAGCAAACAGCCAAGACTCTTGGCATTCATCTCATGATCAATATATTTGTCTGAGTACACTCACAGCCCTAACAAGAAATCTGAGTATGCAAGTATATACAAAGATTGATTTAAAAGAACCTGGTCTTTGAAGTCGCCTATGATGAATGATGAAGAGACAAGCAATATCCCTTGCAAACAACACTTCCCAAGCTTAAATCGATTTACTGTTGCAGCCGCCCCTGTTTCAAACTTGTAGTTGCATACAATAAATAATTCTCAATGGTTTCCAGCTGCTTCAAGCTTCAATAACCATCGCCATGCTCCTAGGATGAGGGCGCACCAAGCTACAAGGGAAATCGATGCAAGTTGAAGGCTCCACAAACAAAATCGTGCCTCCAGGGGGGGCGTCCTTCTTGCCTAAAATGAATTGGTCTTTAAAACTCTGACGCCTAGCCTCCTAGCCTCCTAACAATGCCAACTCTGATGCCTAGCCTCCTAGCCTCCCAACAATGTCTCAGAAATTTAATTAGAATTTTTATTCTCCTTGAGTGTTGAAATTGAATTCCTTCCTTAGCCGTTCCTATCACTGTGATCTCAGCCTCATTAAATAATTGGTAGAGCCACAAAATCGTGCCAACAGCTTCAGGAAATAATGTCCACCCTCCTTTAGTTCAGGCGCTGCCTCTTCATGGAGAAATCGTTGCCAAAGGAGGCAACTATGAGCCAAGTCATGGCCCTTACAAGCTGGTCTTATGATGGAAAATAAAATCAGAAAATATCTGTGAGCTGAAGATGCAAATCGAACTCTTCTTATGACAAATTGTTGAATGATGCAATGCACCAATGATGCTTCCAATATCTTCAATCGAATCTTCTCCAATCTGAGAATAAAGGTCTGATTACAAACTTAGATGAAATCAGATTATGCCAACCTCTGATTCTTAAAGTTGATTGTAACATATGCAATTGAACCAACCATCAAATCGATTCCTCAAGAAGACTTCAACCAGCTGATTTGTAATATCCCAAATTTGCTCAATGAGCTGATATGAAACCTCTATCTTCAAATGAATCTTTAGCAAAATTGACCAAAGCCCACAAATTTTGTGCAAATGAGAAGTCTGAAGTAACTCCTCTCTCAACTGCAATAATTCAGGTGATATTTCACACCCTCAAAATTGCTATCAATAGGAAGTTTCCATTTCCTATGATAAAAAGCAATCTGCAGAAACCCTAGGCTCCACAACCATCAAACATCAACATCAACAACAACAAATCTGGATGCTAAGAATGAAGCCCAAGATGTCTATTTATTCTTTTTCCCCAATTTCTCTAGAAGCTTCTAGAATATTCTTTTATTTTATTTAAGTGACTTTATAATATATTTTAAAATCAAGTCACTTTATTAAATTAATTAAATATAAGGTCACCTTTTAATTTTAATTTTATTTGATAACCTTATAATTAATTAACTTAATACCACTTAATGATTTAATTAAAGTAACTAATTAGTCATCCTCTTGAAAATCATTATTTTGGACAACTTAATTAATTAAATTAATTAAATCAAATTACCTCCAAAAATGGGGACATTACAGTCCGCCCCTCCTGAAATTGCTTGTCCTCAAGCAATTCACCACCTGGATCCCACAAGAAGAACTGCATAATGTCCCTGTCATCACCAAACAATTCCTACAACATTTGCACAAGCTGAAACTGTCGTACCAACTCAATACCATCACCAAGTGCTACAGAAGTATAAGCCTCAAGTGGAAGCAAGCCAAGAGACTGATCAACCTTGCCTCCAAACTTCGTACAAAATAAACTATCATCCAAACTATCCATCACATGCGCTCCTGAATTGTGCATCCTGAATAGGTCATGTACATGAGAATAAAAAATGAAGCTGTAAGCATTCCTCACCATGTACACCTCTGAAATCTCCTCCGTGAGTCCCATTTGCAATCCTGATGCACTAGTAGGATCACAAATACTATCAACAATGCTCATCTCAAGACTGGAATCAAGAGAGCTATCATCATCCAAGCCATAGAGTGGATTGTCATATGACCAAGCGGCTTCCACTTCGAACAATGGATTGAGAATCATCTCATGTTTCTCTTGAATCACCTTCTTCTTTCTCTTACTGTCCAACCCTCTGATAGAATGTAAGCCTCCATCTGTAATACCCCTTAATACTTGCCTCCTACCATCAACCTCAAAAGAAATTTCCATCTTAGGTACATCGAGGGTAAATACTCCCAAGTCCTGGAGCCACTTCATTCCCAAAACTATGTCCATCTCTCCCATGTTGACCACATAAAAATCTGAATGTAACTCATAGCTATTCAATTTCAAGGTGAGATTAGCAACCTTTCTGGTGCATGCGAAGGTATATCCATCTGCAACTCGAACTCTGAATCGATCAAAATCCTCAACCTGAAGTCTGCATCGAGCTACAAAATCTCCATTAATAAAGTTATGTGTCGCACCAGTACCAAGCATAGCGATGCAACGTTGTCCATCAACTGTCCCTCTGAACCTGAATGTAGTCTCATCCTGAACATTGGCAAGAAACGCCATGGGAGCAAAAGTCTTCTCATCCTGGTCAAGTTCTGAAGCAACCTGCTGATCCACATCATCAGAATCAGAGTCCTCAAAGTATGCCCACATGAAACGGTTTGCCTTGCCCTTAGGCCTCAAAGGGCAATCATGATCCTTGTTGTAAGGCTCCTTGCACCAATAGCATAATTTCCTCTTCCTCAACTCTTCTCGTGTCTCCTCATCCATCATAGGTGCTGATTTATTTTTCTTGTCTAATTGTTGAGGAGTCTCATTGCTTGTTGAAGGGATTTCCTTATGCAAGCTCTTGCTCTTTGGTGCTGCAAACTCCATGCTCCTAGCCTTCTTCATTGCCTCCTGAAGAGTAGGAGGATCAAAGGCTTTTATCCATCCTCTCATAGGCTCCAATAAGCCCTCCATAAATAACACCACTAGTCGTCTCTCTGAGATGTTGGGAACCATTACTGACAATCTCTGAAAGTCCCCAATGTAGTTCTCCAAACTCCCAACTTGTTTGAGTTGAGCCAAATCTCTGAAGTATGATTCTGAGTCTTTCTTGTGAAAGCGTTCCACCAATCTATCCACAAACTCCTGATAAGATGTGATCTGATTATGCTGCAATGTAACTAACCCATGATACCACCATTCGTGCGCTGCACCCTCCAAATGCAAAGTGGCATACTTGATGGCTTCCTCTTCTGTCATGGGTCAAAGAGCCAAGAAAGTATCCAACTTATGAATCCATGACTATGCAGTAGTCTTGCCACTTCCATCAAACATGGGCAAAATAAGTTTATTAGTAGCTTGCTTAAGATCCTTATTCTGATTCCAAGGTCTCCTCTCCTGTCGAGACCTGTAGTAGTCCATCCTCGTTTGTACAAAACGATCAAAATGCATGAGCTCTCGAGCTCCTGGTGTCAATAGTTTCCATTCATCATGAGCAGCCATATATGCATCAGCAAAGGTAGGCTCCTCAACATCTTCAACATTCTCTTCTACTGCACGTTCTTCCCTCAAGAAGGTGGGTCGTGTAGGTCTATCAGCAGTGTGGGAAGATGCTCTTAGTACTCTCCTTGAACCTGCTATGCTCCTGTCATCTTCATGATCTTGGGGCTGCCTCCTAGGTAAGATCAACTGCTGTAGAGTGTTTTCAAGCCGCTGAAGTACCCCAGATACCTGCTGCTGACCATCCCTTAGACCCCTCAAAGTATCAAGTACCTCTCTATCATCATCTCTTCTTCCATTTCTAGGAGGACTTCCCTCTCTTCTTTCCTCCATAGGACCACCAATCTCTTTGTGTCTTGCTGCAATAGCTGCTGGTAAAGTGTCTTGCGTTTGTTTTCATTTATGCAACAAAGTGACAGGACCAGGAGATATACAGCTAGATGACCCTGCTCAAATCTGACCTCAAAATGCTGATTGAAGGAATTTTGTCAAACAATTTACATGCAAGTGTCATATGACTGATATAACATTTCAGTTTGCTTCAATGGATCTTTCTTCAATTAGCATCAATGAGACTGCTTACAAATGACTCTAAATTGACTAAACAATGACCTAACATGAAGGTGCAACTTATTTTGGCATATATTCAATGCATATATGTGACTGAAACTACTTGCAATATGCAGCCACAAGCAACCAGCAATTACATCAAACACTTTGAACGCCAAAGTTCGATTACAAAGACTACCCACAAAGAGCTTGTTTATGAATTGATTACAATACTTTCCAAGTATTCTTTGATTTGAATGTACATTACATCTGCTGTTCATAGATTTAACAATGCAGCTACAACTAATGATTAAAATAGACAGACTAATCGCCCTATACAGATGCAAATCTAAAAATTGATGCATACTAACTTAAGGAACCTGAAGCATGGCGAATATGGTGTCAAGCTGATGCAGAATTGTCTCTTTCTTCCAGCATTGTCATGAGAAAATTATCCTCCAATAACCGCCACCAGGTCTGCTATAGCAAACGGACTCCAATCAGCTTACAATATATGGTAAGAAGTAGCGCTGATGCCCATAAATATTCTGCGACTTCTTCTAAGCAGATTCGTATTTTATTTGAGTCTCCAGATATGAAATCGTCCCAGCAAAGTGCCCAGGTCTGCCACACATTTCAGTCTAAACTTCCACCTTAAGCAGCTGATCGTCTCCTTATATGCCACACGCATTTTTCTGAGGCAAATGATAATAATTGCATCACCTATGCATATGCAAAATCACTCTTCCAGCTGTAATCGATGGACCTTGAGCTATCAATTCTATACAAATTCGGAAATGACTTGCTTAGAATTGACCTCTTTGATCAAAATCAACTTAAAGCAACCTTTCTCCAACTCAATCGAACTAATCACAGGAATTTGTTTAATGAAAACAATTTCTGACCCAAAGGATGGCAGGAAACTGCTATGATACCACTGTAATGAGCCTTGCTCAAACTGATATAAAATTTCTGATTTCTTGCCCAAGGAAAATTGTCAAACAGATTACATGAAATGTCTTGTTTGCTGATCTGAGTTTTCGTGCTTGAAATTTGTGTTGCCAAACTGGATATTAAAGCTATAATAACTTCTACAGCAATGCAATCTTTTTTGGATTTTCAATGCAAATATAAGAGAAACTAGGAATGCAATGATTAGCTACAGCAAGTAGACATTATGTTAAACACTTGCCATGCATACTAACATTTGCAATTTCATGTGCAAGAATATCTATTGTAATCAGCAACGTATATCTCCACTATTATTATAAATGCATCATTACAATGATAAAGCAAACAGCCAAGACTCTTGGCATTCATCTCATGATCAATATATTTGTCTGAGTACACTCACAGCCCTAACAAGAAATCTGAGTATGCAAGTATATACAAAGATTGATTTAAAAGAACCTGGTCTTTGAAGTCGCCTATGATGAATGATGAAGAGACAAGCAATATCCCTTGCAAACAACACTTCCCAAGCTTAAATCGATTTACTGTTGCAGCCGCCCCTGTTTCAAACTTGTAGTTGCATACAATAAATAATTCTCAATGGTTTCCAGCTGCTTCAAGCTTCAATAACCATCGCCATGCTCCTAGGATGAGGGCGCACCAAGCTACAAGGGAAATCGATGCAAGTTGAAGGCTCCACAAACAAAATCGTGCCTCCAGGGGGGGCGTCCTTCTTGCCTAAAATGAATTGGTCTTTAAAACTCTGACGCCTAGCCTCCTAGCCTCCTAACAATGCCAACTCTGATGCCTAGCCTCCTAGCCTCCCAACAATGTCTCAGAAATTTAATTAGAATTTTTATTCTCCTTGAGTGTTGAAATTGAATTCCTTCCTTAGCCGTTCCTATCACTGTGATCTCAGCCTCATTAAATAATTGGTAGAGCCACAAAATCGTGCCAACAGCTTCAGGAAATAATGTCCACCCTCCTTTAGTTCAGGCGCTGCCTCTTCATGGAGAAATCGTTGCCAAAGGAGGCAACTATGAGCCAAGTCATGACCCTTACAAGCTGGTCTTATGACTGGAAAATAAAATCAGAAAATATCTGTGAGCTGAAGATGCAAATCGAACTCTTCTTATGACAAATTGTTGAATGATGCAATGCACCAATGATGCTTCCAATATCTTCAATCGAATCTTCTCCAATCTGAGAATAAACGTCTGATTACAAACTTAGATGAAATCAGATTATGCCAACCTCTGATTCTTAAAGTTGATTGTAACATATGCAATTGAACCAACCATCAAATCGATTCCTCAAGAAGACTTCAACCAACTGATTTGTAATATCCCAAATTTGCTCAATGAGCTGATATGAAACCTCTATCTTCAAATGAATCTTCAACAAAATTGACCAAAGGCCACAAATTTTGTGCAAATGAGAAGTCTGAAGTAACTCCTCTCTCAACTGCAATAATTCAGGTGATATTTCACACCCTTAAAATTGCTATCAATAGGAAGTTTCTGTTTCCTATGATAAAAAGCAATCTACAGAAGCCCTAAGCTCCACAAGATAAAACAACAACGACGTCCAAATCTGCCTTCTGAGAATGAAGCCCAAGATGTCTATTTATTCTTTTTCCCCAATTTCTCCATAAGCTTCTAGAATATTCTTTTATTTTATTTAAGTGACTTTATAATATATTTAAAATCAAGTCACTTTATTAAATTAATTAAATATAAGGTCACCTTTTAATTTTAATTTTATTTGATAACGTTATAATTAATTAACTTAATACCCCTTAATGATTTAATTAAAGTAACTAATTAGTCATCCTCTTGAAAATCATTATTTTGGACAACTTAATTAATTAAATTAATTAAATCAAATTACCTCCAAAAACGGGGACATTACAGTCCGCCCCTCTTGAAATTGCTTGTCCTCAAGCAATTCACCACCTGGATCCCACAAGAAGAACTGCATAATGTCCCTGTCATCACCAAACAATTCCTGCAACATTTGCACAATCTGAAACTGTCGTACCAACTCAATACCATCACCAAGTGCTGCAGAAGTATAAGCCTCAAGTGGAAGCAAGCCAAGAGGCTGATCATCCTTGCCTCCAAACTTCGTACAAGATAAACTATCGTCCAAACTATCCATCACATGTGTATCTGAATTGTGCATCATGAATAGGTCATGTACATGAGAATCAAAAATGAAGCTGTAAGCATTCCTCACCATGTACACCTCTGAAATCTCCTCTATGAGTCTCGTTTGCAATCCCGATGCACTAGTAGGATCACAAATACTATCAACAATGCTCATCTCAAGACTGGAATCAAGAGAGCTATCATCATCCAAGCCATAGAGTGGATTGTCATATGACCAAGCGGCTTCCACCTTGAACAATGGATTGAGAATCATCTCATGTTTCTCCTGAATCACCTTCTTCTTTCTCTTACTGTCCAGCCCTCTGATAGAATGCAAACCACCATCCGTAATATCCCTCAATACATGCCTCCTACCATCAACCTCAAAAGACATTTCCATCTTTGGTACATTGAGGGTAAATACTCCCAAGTGCTGGAGCCACTTCATTCCCAAAACTATGTCCATTTCTCCTATGTTGACCACATAAAAATCCGAATGTAACTGATAGCTGTTCAATTTCAAGGTGAGATTAGCAACCTTTCTGGTGCATGCGAGAGTATATCCATCCGTGACTCGAACTCTGAATCTATCAAAATCCTCAACCTGAAGTCTGCACCGAGCTACAAAATCTCCATTAATAAAGTTATGTGTCGCACCAGTATCAAGCATAGCGATGCAACGCTGTCCATCAACTGTCCCTCTGAACCTGAATGTAGTCTCATCCTGAACATTGGCAAGAAACGCCATGGGAGCAGAAGTCTTCTCATCCTGATCAAGTTCTGAAGCAACCTGCTGATCCACATCATCAGAATCGGAGTCTTCAAAGTATGCCCACATGAAACGGTTTGCCTTGCCCTTAGGCCTCAAAGGGCAATCATGATCCTTGTTGTAAGGCTCCTTGCACCAATAGCATAATTTCCTCTTCCTCAACTCTTCTCGTGTCTCCTCATCCATCATAGGAGCTGATTTCTTTTTCTTGTCTGATTGTTGAGGAGTCTCATTGCTTGTTGAAGGGATTTCCTTATGCAAGCTCTTGCTTTTTGGTGCTGCAAACTCCATGCTCCTAGCCTTCTTCATTACCTCCTGAAGAGTAGGAGGATCAAAGGCTTTTATCCATCCTCTCATAGGCTCCAATAATCCCTCCATAAATAACACCACTAATCGTCTCTCTGAGATGTTGGGAACCATTACTGACAATCTCTGAAAGTCCCCAATGTAGTTCTCCAAACTCCCAACTTGCTTGAGTTGAGCCAAATCTCTGAAGTATGATTATGGGTCTTTCTTGTCAAAACATTCCACCAATATATCCACAAACTCCTGATAAGATGTGATCTGATTATGCTGCAATGTAACTAACCCATGATACCACCATTCATGCGCTGCACCCTCCAAATGCAAAGTGGCATACTTGATGGCTTCCTCTTCTGTCATGGGTCGAAGAGCCAAGAAAGTATCCAACTTATGAATCCATGACTATGCAGTAGTCTTGCCACTTCCATCAAACATGGGCAAAATAAGTTTATTAGTAGCTTGCTTAAGATCCTTATTCTGATTTCGAGGTCTCTCCTGTCGAGACCTGTAGTAGTCCATCCTCGTTTGTACAAAATGATCAAAATGCATGAGCTCTCGAGCTCCTGGTGTCAATAGTTGCCATTCATCATGAGCAGCCATATATGCATCAGCGAAGGTAGGCTCCTCAACATCTTCAACATTCTCTTCTACTGCACGTTCTTCCCTAAAGAAGGTGGGTCATGAAGGTCTATTTGCAGTGCGGGAAGATGCTCTTAGTACTCTCCTCAAACCTGCTATGCTCCTGTCATCATCATGATCTTGGGGTTGCCTCCTAGGTAAGATCAACTGTTGTAGAGTGTTTTCAAGCCGCTAAAGTACCACAGATACCTACTACTGACCATCCCTTAGACCCCTCAAAGTATCAAGTACCTCTCTATCATCATCTCTTCTTCCATTTTTAGGAGGACTTCCCTCTCTTCTTTCATCCATAGGACCACCAATCTCTTTGTGTCTTGCTACAACAACTACTGATAAAGTGTCTTGCATTTGTTTTTATTCTTCTCTAGTTGTATATCTCTTGGTCCTGTCACTTTGTTGCATAAATGAAGACAATTTCTGACCCAAAGGATGGCAGGAAACTGCTCTGATACCACTGTAATGAGCCTTCCTCAAATTGATATAAAATTTTTGATTTCTTGCCCAAGGAAAATTGTCAAACAGTTTACATGAAATGTCTTGTTTGCTGATCTGAGTTTCCATGCTTGAAATTTGTGTTGCCAAATTGGATATTAAAGCTATAATGACTTCTACAATGATTGAAAATAACTCCTACAGCAATGCAATCTTTTTTTTTGGTTTCCAATGCATATGATAAGTAACTATATGATTATCATGCATCTACAGCCATTGACATTATGTCAAACAGTTGACATACAAACTCTAACTTTAATCAACATGAACTTTTATTTAGCAATTTGACAAGCAGATTATCTCTCCTTTATTGCAATGACAAATTGAAGCACAATGCTAAGTTAATTTTAGCCAAGACTCTTGGCTTTACTATCAGTTATGCAACAACTAAAATCTGAGTACACTATTGCAATATGCTGACTAAATCTCTACAGTGCTAAATCTGATTACAATAAACTCCAATAGCTGCAACTTCCATCAATGTCAATGGTCCTATGATCAACTGAGAATTACAATTGATTTCTAAAATGCAAGCTATGACTGAAATCGTAATAATTATGTGATATAATGGACTAATGAAGGAGAACCTGGAAATGCTAACAGCCAAGAAGAAAGTTCGATTCTCCTTGATAGATAATGATTTCCTTCCTTAGTCGTCCCTATCACTGTGATCTCAGCCTCATTAAATAATTGGTAGAGCCACAAAATCGTGCCAACAGCTTCAGGAAATAATGTCCACCCTCCTTTAGTTCAGGCGCTGCCTCTTCATGGAGAAATCGTTGCCAAAGGAGGCAACTATGAGCCAAGTCATGGCCCTTACACGCTGGTCTTATGATTGGAAAATAAAATCAGAAAATATCTGTGAGCTGAAGATGCAAATCGAACTCTTCTTATGACAAATTGTTGAATGATGCAATGCACCAATGATGCTTCCAATATCTTCAATCGAATCTTCTCCAATCTGAGAATAAAGGTCTGATTACAAACTTAGATGAAATCAGATTATGCCAACCTCTGATTCTTAAAGTTGATTGTAACATATGCAATTGAACCAACCATCAAATCGATTCCTCAAGAAGACTTCAACCAGCTGATTTGTAATATCCCAAATTTGCTCAATGAGCTGATATGAAACCTCTATCTTCAAATGAATCTTCAGCAAAATTGGCCAAAGGCCACAAATTTTGTGCAAATGAGAAGTCTGAAGTAACTCCTCTCTCAACTGCAATAATTCAGGTGATATTTCACACCCTCAAAATTGCTATCAATAGGAAGTTTCCGTTTCCTATGATAAAAAGCAATCTGCAGAAACCCTAAGCTCCACAAGATGAAACAACAACAACAACATCCAAATCACTGAGATGAAGCCCAAGAGTCCCAATTTCTCCAGAAGCTTCAGAATATTCTTTTATTTTATTTAAGTGACTTTATAAATATTTTAAAATCAGTCACTTTATTAAATTAATTAAATATAAGGTCACCTTTTTATTTTAATTTTATTTGATAACCTTATAATTAATTAACTTAATACCACTTAATGATTTAATTAAAGTAACTAATTAGTCATCCTCTTGAAAATCATTATTTTGGACAACTTAATTAATTAAATTAATTAAATCAAATTACCTCCAAAAATGGGGACATTACATGGATGAATCAAAATCTCAAAAAGAAATATTCAAGTTACAATAGTTGTTAAGGATTTCTCAAATTTAACATCTCCTTTTACTCATGCATCTATACTAGAAAAGGAAAAAGTGATATCCCCATCACCATCTAGATGATCAAGGAATGAGATATGCATTTACTTATATGTGATGAAGAAGAAGGAGAAGTGGAAGTATCTAAGTACCAAGTTTCTAAAATATTTTTTGGAACCATCATTCTAAAGAATGTATCTAGACAAGGAGACTAAAGAAAAAATAAAAGAGAAAGTGAATTAGCTCACATCATATGAACAATACTAGGTTGTGTCTTGTTTAATCTTCCACACCAATGCACAACCACTTCCATTCATCAATGTTGTAGATAAAAATATACCACCTACTAGTAAGAGCAATTGTATTATAAAGGTAATGAATTCATGGATGTACAACTTTGATTATGGTAAAATCTCATTGATGAAGCATTTGTTGCACATCTTAAATCCATTGTGAGCTAAATTCTTTAATATATCTACTAGAAGTGGAATCTTGGTGAAGAATTCAAGGTGCTAAAAGTTAGAATCTACCTCAAATTGAGATGGCAAATATAGAATTTGATGCCCTTGTAGAATAGGGTATCTTTGGCGTATTTGATCTTAGGTTACATATCAAATGGCATGAAGTTTCCAAATGAGACATTTTTGATAAATGTATTCATTACTAGGACTTGTCCTTTTGATCGCATTTGATCCACTTAAGTGTTTCTAATCACAATGGTTCCTTTTGTGGTTATGTAAAAAACACTCAAGTAGCTCTTTTGGTTTTGTCCATGGGCCTAGGAAACTTGGACTTGGACAAATTAATTTTTTAAACCTTTTAGACTAAAATTATTTTCTTGGCACATGATTCTTCTAGGTGATTAACTGTGGATTAGAACTATATTCACAAAAAATTGGCATGCTTTCAAATAAAGAATCTATTTAATATTTTGAAAATATCCATACTCCTTTTTTTTAGGAGCTTCTTTTGATTCACATTTCTTTGATGTTTACTAAATCAATATTTTTGTCTAATGTTCTTCTACAAATGAAAGTATAAGAAAGTGAAATTTTCATAGAAGTTAAACACCTATAGAATCATATTGAGCATTGGGCTAATTTGCATTGTAGTATCGTGTGCATGCCATTTTCCTACTCTCGTAGAGGTCCTCCTCCTCAAGAGCATAGACATTGTTGGAACCATAGTGATTGTACTAAATATAGTTTACATGAGTCTTATGATTCTCCTCAACATGGAGGATGTGGATGGTCTTAGCAAACATATGTTCACTCTACCACTTCTCAACCTCATTATAGGGCACTTCTAATTGGTCTGACAATAGCAAGGCTCCTCACTTGAGTTTGATCATTTCTAGAGTTTCTTCTTAATCTAAAGAATAATATAAAGAATGTGTCATTATATGGGTTGAAAGTCTACTCCTAATACACAAGCTTGGTGACCATAATCCACCTCCACCCCCATCTCCTACTAGATATATTACTATTATTACTTTATGACTTAATTACTTGTTATTTTATCTCATGGTTTGATTTGTTTTGTTTAAGGCTTTGCCTTGACCAGACTTTAAAGTTTATAACTATTCCACCTTTTTTTATGTGAATATAATATAATATATTATTTTGTATCATATTTTAATGTATTATATTTTGAAACATGATACTATTCCATCTAATTTTCCATGTGAATATAATGTACTGTAAATCTTTATACAAAATAACATATTAGGCACTACTTTAATATAAACAATTAAACTTACAAGAGTTTTTTTCCATGTAGGACAAAATAAATCAGTTGCCTTAATGTTTTTAAAAACTTACCCGTATAAAATATCATACAAGAGACGTTCTCGTGATTTTTTTTTTTGGAAGGGAGCGAAGAAGCCCTATGAGCCTTAAATGTGCGAGAAACTTGAAGATGCCAAATGTGTGCTAAACTGTCCTACCGCCGACAGCAATTTTGTCGTGAGAAATGCCTCCAGACAATATGCCCGAAAAAATCGCATTTGGAAGCATTTCGAGGTAAGTCAGGCCCACGTTTAATATCCTTGCGAAATCGTTTGGTTTGAATTGACTCTTTCTGTAAGCACCATCTCAACTAACGCCCCAAGAGCAAAAGGATAAATTGAACCTACCGTAGCAATACAATACATCAAAACTTCTGAGCTTTTGCCTAAAGAAAAGGAGAACTAAAGAATTGGTAAAGAAATGGCAGCCATAAGGTACATCAAGGCCACTCTTGTTCTTGTTCTGGCAGTGTATGTGCTTCATTGCAGTGCAGAAGATGAGAAGGCCCAATTTAGATGCAGTCATAACATGACAGTTTTCCTCGGGAAGGGCTTCAATTCGCTGATCATTTCAACTTTTGCGGTCTACGGAGGCGTCGAACTATTTTGGGTGGCTTTTGCGTATCTGTGTATGAAGTACATCAAGATTTTCTCCATCTCCACCGATGACTTTGGCGAGTATGACATAATGTCGCGCCCCAGGATTCGATCGCAGAACCACAAAAACAAGTCCTGCTGATTCGTTCGCGCGCAAACGTGATTCCATGTGCTTCGAAATGTCTCGAAAATGTGCAGTGGGTTGGTGGAGACTTACCTCACAGTTGACACAAGGAATCGTTTTTTAACGTACTTGTAAATATTGTATTATTTCCACGAATTCCGACCGTGTGAGAAACAAGGAATCATGTGATATTTGTATTGTTAATTAATATAACAAATTGATTTTGTATGCCTTTCTTTGTAATTACATAAACTTAGTTTTTATCTTGTACTCCACTTGTGGATTCACTTCAGAATTTTTCTGGTTTTTATGTTCTTGCTTCTATACAAAGAACTGTAGGCGTACAGCTTAACGACCAATCTTGCTAAGTTTCAAATATGACGTTTAAATTTTATTTATGCGGATCAAAAGTTTTACTAAATGGGAGAAAAAACCAAAAGATCGTTTACCATAGTATTCCTTTAACGAGGCTCGTATAATTGTCGTAGGGAATGGTATGCAAGTTGGAAATCGCATATGGCAAATTCACCGTCAGCAATTCACCGTGGGAAAATTCACTGTCATGACAATTCACGGCGTGAAAAATTAATTGCATGATTTTTTGGCGGTTAATTTTCCATTGCGCTGAATTGCTGGTGGCGGTGAATTTTCCCGCGATGACTTGTTGATGGTGAATTTTCCCTCGGTAAATTGCTAGCGGTGAATTTTCCTAGAGCCATTGGAAATAAATTACACTTGGACTAATGATGGGCTGGTTAAAGAGAGGTCAATAGTTCATCGATAGAGCACTCGAGCAGCAAATGGAAAGTCCTAGGTTCAAGTACTAGCTGGTCTATGTGAGTTGTAGCTCAACATGTGGTATTAGAGTCAAGTTAGGAGCCCCAAGCACATTTAGTGTGGCTTAGGGGAAGGTGTTGGAAACAAGTCAAATTTGGACTGACAATGGGTTGGCTAAAAAAGGGCCAATAACTCAATGGTAGAGCACTTCAACAACAAAAGGAAGGTCATAGATTCAAGTTCTAGCTGGTCCATATGAACTATAGCTCAATAATGCATGCATTCCAAGTACTTTGGAAAGAATCTACACCTTGCAAGGCCTAGTTATTTGAGACTCTTTAGTGGATGTCCTTTACCTTGCAATTTGTTCATGTTTGGCTTACATGAATAGACAATCTTTAATTAGACCTTCCACTCATGATTAAATTAATTGACATTAATTTAGATAATCAAAGGAGAGGTAGTAGGATGATGAAAGGAGCAATATGATAATAAATTAGCTAGCATACTAAGAGCTATTCCACCAAAGTTGGATGGCCTTGAGGCTACATAAAAGTAAAGAATGATCATAATTAAAGATGTTAGTGAGGACTCAAGATCAAATAAAGAATTATACATTGAAGATGCTTCAATTTTAGGAGAGGAATTAAATTTAGAAGATAGCTTTACTAGGGCATTGACTAGGATGGATGGTAAGCTAGGTTTTGACTTCCCTTAGTAAGTTGGGCCTTGACTTCCCTTATTATTCAAGAGGTTTGGATTTTAAGGATTTTCTCGACTAGATCAACCATCTAAAAAATTAATGAGGTTCTATTTATTGAAGGCCCTAAAAGAGTAAAGTATGCAATCACTAAATAAAAGTGGCATCTAGTTTTATAGTGAGATTATATCTAGAAAGATAAAGTGAAGAAAAAATAGTTGAAGATCTCTAAATGGGACCAAAGGATGACATAATTTAAAGGTAATTTTTTACTACAAATGACAACTTAGAGTTGTTCAAGAAGTTTAATATACTTTGTAATAAAGAGATTTGTACCAAATGTTCCTCGATCATTATAATTGTTGTAAAGTCTCTTCCAAAATTTCAAATGAAAATAGTATACAACATAAACAACAATATTCATAAGGTTTGAAACATAAACAACAACCTTAACCTAGAACTAAATCCAAACAACAATAATTAACTATACTCAGATTACATATATCAACTAACTAGTAACTGTGTGAACTTGCATAGAATGAATCAAACTTGAACAACAATTAATATTGATAATTATCTTATCTATACAACTAAAGGATTGTTATGATAGTCATTACAACAACAAAAACACTTGTATAGATCTGCAACAAATGATGCACTCATAAAAATATTGAACTATACTACAAACTTGAAGCTTCAATACACTGCCTAAGTGAGAATTCCCTTAAGAACCAAAAGATTTTTATCATCTAATTCTAGTAATCAATAGGTTTTCATCCATTAATCACAATCTTCTATGGGTTTCCATCCACAAAATATCGCTTGATCACAAATTATCAAAATATACAATAACATAACGCGGATTCTTACAATTGAAATATTTTCCTAGTTTTATATACTACTCACCCAAAAGATCAAATAAGTTGACCTAGACCTAAGTTGACACCAAGGCCCAAATTTGAATTGTACATGCTACATCACAAGTCAAACTTAGAGGGCCTTTTGCATGTTACATTGGATGTCAGCCTTATAGGCCTTAAAAACTTTCCCATCCAAGGTTCAAAGTTTCTTGTTCCTTTCAACTTCGCATGCATCAAGTTGCAACCCTAATCCCCAACCTTTGATAGCTCCTTAACATGTGTTGAGAAGCAACCTTGATCCCTCACCTCTAATAACTCCTTGGCATGTGTCAAAGAACAACCCCAATCCAAGACCTCCAATAACTCCTTAGCATGCATCAAACAACAACCCCTATCCATAACCTCTGATGGGAATTTTGCATGTATCAAGTAACAACCCTAATCCCTAACCTCCAAAAGGTCCTTGGAATGCATCAAGAAGCAACCTAGATGCCTAAAATCTAATAGCTCTTTGGCATGTATTGGGAAACAACCTTGATCCCTATCCTCTGATAGGTCACAATCTTGATCCTTGACCTTTGATAGCACCTTGGCATACATCAAGCACTAAATGCAATCCCTTACCTCTAATAGGTCCTTGGCATATGTCAAGTAGCAACCCGGATCCCTAACCTCAGATAGGTTCTTGGCATGTGTTGAGAAATAAACCTAATCCCTAAACTCTAATGACTCCTTGAGAAAATATAGTCATTCTTTTGATTTTTAAAAAGTGACATGACAAGTTCTCCCTCCCCAAGGTTGCTTGTCATCAAGTAATAGAGATTGGGATATTCCTATATCTTAGGTCTTATAGTTGTTAGATGTTGTACAACTCCAACCAAAAAGCATTGGGAAAATTTGAATGTTCAAGTGTCTCCATGCCAATGACATGAATCAAACTATAATTCCCATGTAATCTGGAGCATCATTCACTTGGGTCAAGCAGTGAATCCATCCAACTCTTATGAATACACTCCTCTTTGACATGATGGAAAATTAAAATATCTACAAACTCCCACGAGATGAAGGGTCTACCTATGAATTTTCCTCCATGTTTTTGTTGCACCACTTTGATCCCATGATGATGATAACTCACTTGAGTTTTGGCGTTCCTTTCCACTTCATGAATTTAGACTAATCAATTTGTATACATGCTAGAAAGAAGTTGCAATCAACAAAATTCATGCCTATAGTGTAGGAAATTACATACCTTGCAATTTCACACTATGTAATTTCCTTTCTTTTAGATCATGATTTAGAAATAGTTTAAACATAAGATGTTAACACCATAATACATTTTGTCTAGAAAAATTATGATGGTCTCTATTTTTTAGTACATGAACTTCCTGGATGAGACTTCTATGTGTAGATGTTTGCACTATGCACTAATGTCCTGCAAAACAATGTGATTCAAGTGGTCATTGGAATATTACACTCTCAAGGAATCTTCTAAATGTAATGTTGGATAGAAAATTAAGCTTTCTATTTTGAAAAATGAAACATTTTTCACTCTTTCTCTCTCTTTCAAATGCATCACACTATGCTCTTGATTTTAGCTCTACAACTCTCTTCAATCTCTACAAATTTTAAAGCAACAACACTCATTTGATACTTTGCATGTCACTTCTTGATTGTTACATTTAGAAATACAACTATCTTATAGCTTCAAAATCTACCTCAAAGGGTGCTTGTGGCTTCCTAGTGAGAGTTATCTAATTTTTCTTGTCTCCTCAAATTACTTTGAATATTTCCCTCTTATGTCAAAAGAGTTGTAATATCTTGGTAAGTGATCCCACACAGTGGTTTACAATTTTGGCCAAACTGGACACTGAAATAAGTTTTTTAACTAAATCTTCACTTTTGGGCACCTATAGCAGCTAAACCAAGTGAGGAATTTCCAAGATGATGCAAACCAGAGTTTCGAAATTTTCTGTAGATTCTAAATATATTTTTTTTCAAAATTTTGGAATCAAATTGCACTTTTTCTATTCCCTCAAAAACCAGTTTTTTTCTAAAACAATTCTAAAAAAGTGGCACTCAATCGTGATAACACATAACTTTTTTTTTCCATGAAGGATAAAATTATAATTCTTTTGAACTTAGATTTGTAACTCCTGGACATATGTGCTTCCACTCTTGGTTAGTATTGAATATTTTTCTTTTAATCAAGTTTCAAAGTCAAACCAATTACAATTCACATAGCTTAATCGATAATGCGAACTCTTTTTGTATGTATCAAATCTTAATTTTATTTTTTTGTTGGACTGCTGACTTCAATATCTAGTGCACTCCATATTTTTAATTTTTGTTTTGATAATCGCCATTTTTCCACATGTGTAGAACAAAGAAGTTGATTTTCGAAAAACCTACATTCCTCAAAAAAGAAAAAATAAATATAATAATAAATTAAATTTATTTAAATTATAATTTTGGGAAGCTTATAATAAGGAATAAATACTTACAAAAAATAAATTTTAAATGAATCCATTTGATCCCCCCAAAGGTAAATCAAAGGTGGGTTTTTATCAACATTTTGATAGGTGTAAAGGAGACTCTATTATAGGTATGGTTTAAAACTAGTGGAGTTCTATCCAAGGGTGTTTGATCTAAGGTAGTTTGATGAAACCCTCTTCAATTGGAATTCTTTAAAATGAAATTTTGAAGGCTTAAATCATTATAATTTCTAAAAATATGTGATTTCAACAAAAATTAGAATCTCCCAAAAATTGTAAACCAGCTTTGTGGGATCACCATGGTGTTAGCATGATATGTCTAAATTTATTATTTTAATCATTCATATTGAATTTTATCAATATTTAGCAACATATTTCATTTATCAAAATCAATCATCAAATTAATCTTGGTTGCTTATGGAGGTCGAAAGACCAAGACAAGGGGTTCGATTGAGGCAATCCCCTAAACAATCACACAAAGATTTTTTTGTTTTCTCTATATATCTAAGTATCTTAATTGAAAAATTAACAATCAAGTGGTATCTATTCTCTTAAACATTGTTTCTTCCTTAGTTCCCATTAATTAGGCTTTTTGTTACATATTCTAGTGTATTTTGTTGTACTTGATATAGTTCATATACAATGGGCCCATAATCTTTTTCCTGTCTGTCTAGACATATGTTTTAAGGTATTTTTTACTTTATTTCTACTTCTACATCAGATGACAACAATGATCTACTACTATGGAGTGGACTAATCTCGAGAGGAAGACCTTCCCAAATATACACACTACAGGGACATTTGCCACTATGTATTGGTGTTTGTGGTTGAGACTTTTAGAAGGCTACAAAATCATCCTTAAGACTTGAATTTTCATTTTCATTTTTGTAGAAATTAGATTTTGTTTCCTAGTACATAAAAATATATTCTGCACAATCCATTATAATTGGATCTTTTGTATTTAAGTTGTAATTATTTTATTTAAATTTATAGTTATAAACATAAAAGGATTTATCAAGCTATAGAGTAGATTATTTGATTAATTCTAGTGTCAATATAGGAAGTTTATTCTTAAGGAAAGTTATTTCCTTTGCTAGAATCAATTTATTATATTACTTTTTGGTGAACTTGACATTTTTACACTTTATACCTTAGTGGAAAAGGTAAAAACACTTTAAAAAATCTCAAAAACAAAAATTCAATTTCTAAGACCTCTTTTGATTGTGTTACTTGCATTAAAGTTAGACTTAGCATCATAAATAATCTTATGAGCTTTATGACCCAATCTCTTTCTTCAAGTAATATAGTTAGAAGAAGTATCCATAATTTAAACATGTCACAATGTAGACCATTTACAACTCCTATCTAAACTGCACCATATTTCTCTAAAGTACAATTCACAACAAGAATTTTGAACTATCCAAAATCACCTCCTCATTATATTGCTACTAATCCTACTTCACTATCTCATCCCCCTCTTCAAGTAGTGGTGTCAATCGTGGTGCTAACCTAAGGGTTTATTTTGAGAAAATTCAAACTTTACAAGGTGCTCTTATTGTGGATATTATCTACATATATACAAGGTGCTCCTATTGTGGATATTATCTACATATATACAAGGTGCTCCTATTGTGGATATTATCTACATATATATGCTAATTTTGGATAATAAAACACTTGAATTTATTTATAGTTAGGTGCACATTGTTCATGGAAATGTCCCCGAGCTATACTTCAATCTTAGGTAATCCACAAGGCTCGCATTCTGACATTATTGGCACATAGATATCCATGTCTATGCTAGTGCCTACTCTTTATATGGTGACAAATACACTGATGGCAATAGTAGTTGAACCTTCTTCAGAATTATTTGTGGGTTCTTCCCCTAGTTCTTCCTTTGTATTTATTGGATTAGGTATTGGTGCCTCTTAGCCTCTTGCTTCCAGTATCACCATACTTATCCTAGAGGGCCTTTGCAATAGTCTTGCTAAATTTTTTAGTGTCAACTATCAATGTGGCAGCGTCAATAGCTGAGGTGTCAGAAACCCTCTTTATTACTAGGCCTCCCCTTATGTCTTGAGTTGCCTTTGCAACTTGAGGTTTATTTGTATCAGGGGCAAGAGCCCAAAAGGAAAGGGTTTCCCACTTAGGGTTGAACCCTAATCCACTATCTAGATAGTGTTGTTACTGCTTGATCCTCAAAGAGAGAATAATTCTTGGTCATGCCTCCTTACTATATCA
>VDFB02190929.1:0-12404 GCA_007258455.2 Sequoia sempervirens | reverse complement strand
CATCGAACCAAGCCTAATGACTTGTTCCTTAAGTGATTCCATCCTCCATTATAATTCTAATTTGTACCTAAAGTAAGGTACATGCATTATTATGGCTTATTAGGGTGATTAGAGATCTCCCAAAGTGAGTCATCATCTCTATGTTTCATTTATACATCTTATTCTATCACATTAGAATAGGGTTTCATTGCATTTTAGATCTCCTAATCTTAGATGCACTTAAGTTTAGGGCTTGCACTCATATTTTCTTTCAAGATCTATTATTTCTATCAAGGTTTAACTACCAAACTATGGGTTTGACCAAGGTGAACCCCCCATAAACAAATCAATACAATATTTTGTTTCGCAGGTTTTTAGCAGGTTTAGATCTAGGAATCAAGTTTGGAAGGAAGAGCAGAGATAGGAGAACAAACTTAGATCTTAATTTTTAAAAGTTTTAGAATGTGACTAATATGCCGCTTGTGGCGTATGAGTCCTGGTATAACACTTTTTTTGGATTTTGGAGGATTCAGACTTACCACTATGAAATTCTAGTTTCTACCCAAAAAACCTAAACTGGGACTAAATCGCCCTTACTAGCGTATGAGTCCCAATATGCTTTGAAAGTTAGATTTTTAGGATTTCAGACCTTGTTTTGAGCCTCTTCAGTTTTTCAAGTGCACCTCTATTTTTCTCTAGTTTGTTGTTCTTATTTTAGTTCATTTTCTAGGTCATATACTTAAGTTTTGCATGTCATTTATATTTCTTGTCTTTCCAAGCCCTTGCTTGGTGGTGAACCCCCTTTTTAATCTTTAATCACACCCTAGGACACCTTATTGTAGATCTCTTTCCCTCATTCCATCTTTAGATTGAGATCTCTAAGGTTTCCTCGAATGAAATTTGAAGGAAATAGGTGGAAGGGTCCTAAAACCCCACCCTTGTGTTCCATCACCTAAAATATGGAGCAACCTGATTTTCCAACAACCTGATATTCCAACATTTCAATACTAATGTATCTTTACCATTGAATTGGGAGGAGGATGACCTCCTAGTTGATGATTTTTTACTCATTATATTGATTGATCCTCCGTCACTTACAAACCTTACTAATTGTTAACCTATACTAACTATACATACATGTGTCTTATTTTCTTCATCAATTACTCCTAATAACATGTGTATGTCATAAAGACACCTTTCATAGCATATGTTGGCACAAAAACCCATCAATAATTATTTTTTCTTCATACCCCTTTTCCATCTTTACCTCTTTTTATTAATTCAACTTACCATAGCGTTTTTCCCCAATGTATTTTGTTTGTTTATGAGAAATTATTAATATTGACCAAATAATCTCTTATTTTTTGGTTCATAACTTGTTTTTAATATTCATCACTTTATTTTTATGACACCATCCTTTATTTCTTACATGTTTTCCTTTACATTACCCTAACCATATCCTTTGGTTAATTACTTATATGCTTTACTTTACAATTGCATGACCTTTTTGCATTGTTATGACTTGTCGCCATTATATTTACTTATATGGTTTTCCTTACATGTTATGGTATTTTCCTCCTTATTGATTCAATTTTATAAGTTTCTTGATTATAATTTGTAAAGGTATCACACTTTATTATTCAAGCCAAATACTTCTCCCGTAGGAAAACAAAGATACACTTTTTTTACTGAATATAACATTGTGCTACCATTATTTTATGTTACATATTGATTAAATTGTATGAGTGATATCTAGGGTAATGGTATTGTTGTATCCAATCATGAAAAAATAAATTACATCTCTTCTCTCTTCTTCTATTGAATGTATGATGCTACCATACACTTAATTTTAAGGTAATACAACTATGCCATAACATCTAAGCTTTCTATGCATATACTTTATAGGAACCACACTAGTCCTAAATTCACATTGTCATTTGTATTATGGCTATTGAACACCTGGAATACCTTAAATATATGAAAATGGTTTTTCTTTCTTATGGTTTAGAACATAGAGAAAACACATCTCCCAATCATTTCATTGAAGGAAAACCCCAGATATCTCAATCTCAAGTATGCAAAGGAGAAAGAGACCTTGCAATAGGGATGTCCTAGGGTCTAATTATAAACTAGAGAGGGGTTCACCACCAAGCTAGAGATTGGAATGATAAATGAAATGAAAATCCAAATGCTTAAACCTAATGCAATGCAATCTTTCACTAAATAACCTAAAAATGCATGAAAATTAGAACAAAAAGATGAGAGATGAAATATGTGTACCTAGAAATCTGAAGACTGGATGAAGCTCTGAAATGCTGAAAAATATGATTTTAAAGCTTGTTGGGACTCATACACTAGTCTGGGAAATTTGGTCCCAAATTAGGGTTTTTGGGTAGAAATTGAAATCTAGCAAAAGGGTGTCTGGAATTGCAAAAATCTAGAAAATGACCTATACTAGGACTCATACGCTAGAACTAGCATATCAATCTAGTTAGGGTTTTCTAGAACTTCAAAGTTTGAATCTTCTCCTCAATGTTTGCTATGTCTTTTCCAATTGATTTTCGGATCTGAAACCTTGATTAGCAACCTGCAGAATTCTTCCAATGGTCTTCAATGCAAGTAGACAACTTTGACAACTTTGAACACTTTGATAACTTTTTCCAAACTTTCTCGTTAATGTGTCCTCAACCTAAACTTGCAAATCACACACTAAAGAGAGGGGAACATGTTGTTTTCTTAGTAAAAAGGGTTTTCCTTAGTCAAACCCTATTTTGGTAATTAAACCTTGAAATGAAATGAAATAGGAATGGAGAATGATGAATGAAAAAAAAAGATGTTGTAGCTCACCAAAATCTAGCAATAAAGTGTTGCACACATATCTGAAGTGGCTCTAATGGATGTAGATCTTGAATCTTGCTTGAATGTGATAGATCTTGACTTGAATGCTAGCTTGAATCATGAAACCCTACATCACAATTGTTAGCTCAAAGACATACATGATGCATGAAGACTTTGACATGATGCTTGACACTTGAATAATGCTCTAAAACACTTGATAATCAACTCTTAAATGCTCTTTTAAACACTTGAATGCTCTTGTGAACTCAAATTTTCTATAAGAATGCTCATTCAACTTGCTAGGTGTAAAATGAGTGAAATAACCTTGTATTTATACTTGTTTATGCCATTTTTTTTTAAATTGCAACACTACAAGCCGACATCAGATCTAGGAGGATAAAATCTTGCCAAGAATTTAAATTAAGTTTAATTTTGGGCCACACAAGAATCATATGTCCAAGGTGGCGTATGAGTTCCATTAGGCATAAATTATGGGACCATTTTAAAAAATTCTTAGAAAGGTGTAAAATCTAGATTGGGACCCAAAAACCTAGGTGGGAATCATACGCCCAAGGTGGCATATGAGTCCCAGATCACTAAATCTGGGCCACACAACCTAAAAACACCTAAATTTTGATTTGATGTTGGTTTATGTCACGATTATCCTCGAAAAGATGCATTAAATGAGACTTGTGGATGCAAAATAAGGCCAATTAAAGCATAAAGAAGCCCAATTATTTAACAAAACCCTAAAAAAGTTTGAAATTATGTCAACACTTTACAACACTCCAAATAAGGTACCAATTAATTTCATTTAGTTCACAAGGGCCCAAGACCTAATGTGAATATGTTAGACATATTACTGTTAGAGTAAAGGTTTAAATTTAATCATGTTAATTAAATTACCTTTATCTCCTTCTTAACATTTCACCTTAGTTTGCATAATAAGACATTTAATAATTATATTAATTATTAAATGTATTATCCTTTTAGGGTTTTGTTGATCTCCTTTCTTAAGGATTGATCTTTTATGTAATTATGATTTTTCAGTTGTTGAGAATATGCTTTTCAATTTCACGCAGCAAAATATTATCTTTCTCTTTCTCCATTATTTCTTCCCTGCGGATAGGTATTCTTTCATGGTGTTTCCTGACGGTAAGTTGGATTTCGACAACTTCAACATGGTATCGAAAGCAATGCACTGGCCGCGTTCTTGTTCCTAATTTTGGAGAAGTGGCTGAAAGGGTTAGATCCGCTTTCACAGTTTACGTGGTATTTTATGTGGATCTAGGTTACTGATTTTTGGCGGTTTGGGCTCCAAACCGACTACCTATGACTCGAGCGCCAAAACCATATTTTCATATATGGCATGCCCTATTTGGAACAGCCGGGTATTCGTGGGGCAATTTTTAGGCTCCCCAGTCGCATCGCCGCAAAGATTTTACGTGAGGGTGAAAAACGCGAAAAATTTAAAACACAATTTTGTTTCATTTTTACCGCTATAATACCGGCAGCGCCGATACGCCTCATACATCGCTACGGCTTATCGCCACCGGCGCGGGGTAACCGGCTGTCAGCGGCCCGCCGAAAGCCACCAAGACTGTGGTCATCATTAGCTGTCACCGCTGCTGGCAAACCGCCAGCGTTTTAACGGGCCCAACCCTTGAGGGCCATGTGACCGCTTCAGAGTTGTATAAGTCCTTGTAGGCCCTTTGAGGGCTATGTGTAATTTTAAAACCTTTTTGGTGTACGTACCTTCAATGAATTAGCGATCTTGCTCGTTACCGGAATGGAAATAGCGCTGGTTGGTTCCATATCTTAATTGATGCGGCGTGATATTTTTTCTGATTTTGCTGCGTCGTTTTTCCAGTCAAAGTCGAACTTTTTCACCCTCGAGCCATATCTTTTGCACACCTGACTCTGCTGCGAACGAGTAGGCCGGAAAGCTCTTTCTCTCATGCTCTTCCAGAATCAGAACTTTTTTTTTCATCAAAAATTTACCAGGTACACATAATTTTGTATGAAGCATTTTTTTCTTTTTCAAGCTTTTCAGCTTTAAAAATTGTACTGGGGTTTAGGTTCTCATATTGTGGGGGGGTGTTTTTTCTTGATTTCTATATTTTCCATCAGAAAACCTAACACCGTGTAAAACTCAAACAATCAAACCCTTCTGCATCTTCTGTCTATTCTGAAAGATCACATAATAATAAAATAAACAAGCAGTCACAGGTGCAGGGTTTAATGGTAGACTCTTCTTCAGTTGAGCGTCTTTCCCCACACAATTATCATACCTGGAAGGCACAGATGACAATACTTCTCATGTCCAAAGGTTTATGGTCATGTTTGGATGATGTTCAACCTTAGTTGCAACGCCAATTTGAGATCTTTCAGCACAGGAACAGAATGGATGAGGCCATGGGATTGTTATCCTTGCATGTTTCAGACAGTCTTCTTTTTCATCTCGAGGGTTGTGCAACTCCACGAGCTATGTGGTTGAAGTTTGAAACACTCTTTGGCACCATTAATCAGTTTCGAGCACTTCAGATTGAGGCAGAATTGACCACTTTGGTACCTGATTCCTTTCCTTCTATTGAGGATTTCCTGATGAAATTCAAATCTCTCAGATCTTTGTTACAGGGTTGTGGTAAAAACAAAACAGATACTAAGTGTATTTACCTGATTCTATCTAAGCTTCGAGGATCCTTCTAGATTTTCTCTTCTACCTTCTATTCCACCATGGATGCTTTGGGTCCACATTTTACCATGCCTTCTCTTGAGGTATTCTGTGATCGATTGACACGAGAGCAAGCCAAGCTCACACAGTTGGATACTCTTCCTGGATCAAAGAATAAAGCATTGGTTGCTCAGCCATCCCAAGGGAAACAGAAGCAGAAACAGAAGCCGAAGACAGATTCAGTTGGCAGTGAGAGTTCCTCCAAGCCACCACCTAAAACAAATTCAAAACCACAATCCAATCCTAAACAGGGTAAATCTTCTAAGTTTGGTGAGTCTTCCTCCAAGACAAAGAAGAATCCAGGTGATCCTTGTAGTTTCTGTGGCAAGGAAGGACATCTAGTTTCCAGGTGTTGGAAAAGATTAGAGGCTTTGGAGGAAGCCATGCAGTAGCATCATATTTCCTCACCTCAGCCTCCTTCTCCATCCACGGGGAAAGGTCATGCTCTTTCTGCACGAGCCTCTTCTTCAGGATCCACATGGATTATTGACTCTGGTGCTTCGCACCATATCTCACACTCACAGGATTTAGTCACTACACTTGCTCATAGTGCTACTTCACAGATTGCAGTTGGTGACTCCGCACAACTTTCAGTTCAGGGTTCAGGTACTATTTCATTGGATGGTGGTTGTCTTCAGGATGTGCTTTTGGTTCCTGAAATTTTGACAAACCTTCTATCTGTTTATCAGATTTGCCACTCTGGCTTTAGTAAGACAGTTGAGTTCTCACCACATGATGTGGTTATTCGAGACCTTCATGATCCTGACTTGGTTGTGGCTACTGGGAGTGTGGATTCTCGTGATCTCATATACGCATTTGATGGCTTTCAGAGTTTAGGACACCTGGTTCTTCTTATTGCACGCGCAGATGAGAGTGCTTTGGCATGAGAGCCGCTTTGGCCATGTCAATTACGATATTCCATGATGAAAGCACTCGTGCACTTGTGATTGGGCTCCCATAGATTTCTTGTACTGATGGTGTATGTCGAGGTTGTGTTCTTGGCAAACATCATCGAGATCCTTTTCCTAAGGGTCGAGCCACTCGTGCTAGGGCAGCCCTAGAGTTGGTACATAGTGATCTTATGTCCTTTTCTCGCCAAAATTTCTTTCAAAATCCGCTATGTGCTCACAATCACCTTCCTTTATTGATGACTTCTCCAGATGTACATGGGTATACTTTCTTAAGTACAAGTCCGATGTCTTTGATTCATTCATGACCTTTAAGACATTTGTGGAGAAACAATCTGGACTTTCTATCAGGAGGATACGCATAGATAATGGGGGGGAATATGTTAATCAGGCTTTTACAAATTTTTGCATTGAGCATGCTTTACAACATCAGTTTATAGTCCCTTACACCCCTCAGCAGAATGGTGTTGCTGAGAGAAAGAACGGAACCTTACGGGAGATGGCAAATTGTATGATACCGGCTATGAGTCAGGTTGAGGCAATCACTGTGCCAATTATATTCTCCGTAATCGATGCCTCATAAGGCATTGCACATATGACTCCGAGGGAGGTTTGGACCCAGTCAAGCTCCTCGATAAGCTTCTACATTCGAAGCTTTTGGTGGTAGTGAGGTTTGCATTTCTATTCCCTCGAGCGTTCGAGGAAAGCCATGGAGAGGAAGAGCCGACCACTCATATTTGTTGGCTACTGTGAGGATGTTAAGGCGTACAGGTTGTTTGATCCTGATTCCAGAGAGGTCTTGTTTCGACGAGATGTCCAGTTTGATGAGCGCTATCCTCAGATGGATTCTCCATCACCAGCTTCTCCCTCATTGCCTACTCCTCCCTCTTCATCACTTGAGGATTACTTATCTCTTGAGGATGAGGTAGATGATGGTCCACCATCTCCACCACCACCAGGTGCTCCGTCTTTGCCTAGGTGGGCCCGTGTCACTGTTGATGCTGCTGGTTCTTTGGCAGGTGATCCTTCAGATACTCGTCATACTCGTGCTCAGACATTTGGTTCTAGTCTTTTGATTCATTCCATTTTGGATGATCCTCAAAAGTTTTCAGAGGCGACAGGTCACCTTGAGTGGGATATGGCTATGGATGAGGAGTATTCTTCTTTGATGAAGAATCATACTTGGGATCTTTGTCCTCTTCCTAAGGGAAGAAAGTTGGTTCGGTGCAAGTGGTTGTACCGTACCAAGTATGCTGCATATGGTTCTATTGATAAGTATAAGGCTCGTCTTGTTGCAAAGGGTTTTTCTCAGGTGGAGGGTATTGATTACTCCGAGACCTTTGCCCCTGTTGCTAAGATGAATTCTATTCGCTTTGTACTTTCACTTGCAGCTTCACAGGGATGGTCAGTGTTTCAGATGGATGTGAAGAGTGCCTTCTTGCATGGTGACCTACATGAGGAGATCTATATGGAGCAGCCTCAGGGTTTTGTGCAGGACACTTCTTTGGTTTGCAGACTTCGGCGTTCATTGTATGGTCTCAAACAAGCCCCTCGGACTTGGTATGAGAAGATGGACTCTTTTTTGCTTTCCACTCACTTCACACGTTGCCATTCCGATCACACAGTGTACATTTGGCGTCAAGAGGGTGATCTTTTGATTCTTGTGCTATATGTCGATGATCTCATCATTACAGGTAGCTCATCTTCCATGATTCAGGATGTTCAGCGAGCTTTGATGGAGCGGTTTGAGATGACAGATCTTGGACTTTTGCACTATTACTTGGGCCTGCAGGTTATTTAGTCTTCGGATGGGATTTCCTTATTTCAGCAAAAGTATGCTCTTAATATGCTCCAGCGCTTTGGCATGCTTGATTGCAAGCTTGCCCCGACACCTTTTCAATCAGGTGTTGTCTTGTCTTCCACTTGTACTACTTCTTCTGTGGATACTACTCTGTATAGACAGTTGGTTGGCAGTTTGTTGTACCTAACACACTCACGTCCTGATCTTTCCTTTGCGGTTGGCCTTGTCTCTCGATTCTCACATGATCCACATGAGAGTCATTGGCAAGCAGCCAAACATATTTTGAGGTACATTCGGGGCACCACTCATTATGGCATTCACTACACATCAGGATCCCCTCACATTGTTGGCTTTACTGACTCAGATTGGGCTGGTGATGTCGATGAACGGAAGTCTACTTCTGGCTTTGTTTTTTTCCTTGGTTCTGGTCCTATTACATGGTCTTGCAAGAAGCAGTCTGCTATTGCATTATCATCTACAGAGGCTGAGTATCGAGGAGCAGTGTTAGCTAGTCAGGAGGTTTTATGGCTTCGACAGTTGATGGTTGAGTTTGGGTTTCCTCCTGATAGTCCCACTATACTTTGGTGTGACAATCAGAGTGCCATTCATATTTCTCGCAACCCAGTGGAGCATCAGCAGACTAAGCACATTGAAATCCACATGCACTTCATCAGGCAGTTGATTCAGGATGGTTCTCTCATCTTGAGTACATTCCACAGAGGGAGTTGTGCTGCGCATTACTCAAACCTTATTTCTCACAGCTTATCTTCGGGCTTTGCGCCCATAAGCAGTGAAGGAAGTTGTCCTTGGGGGTCCTGTTCTCCTTCCTTCTTTTCATTTTTTAGTGACAAGCTTTCTCTCTCTCTTTTTGAGTAGAGTTTTTCCCATGAGGTTTTCTATTTCTCCACTTTACAGAGATTTGGTTGTAATTGGGTACCTTATCTGGCCTTGTAGCCGGGACCCAAGTTTACTTTCATGCATTGTAGTTACCTTGCTTTCTTGCATATGTTTGTAGCTGCACTTTTGCTCATCTTAAGGGGGGGTGTTAGAGTAAAGGTTTAAATTTAATCATGTTAATTAAATTACCTTTATCTCCTTCTTAACATTTCACCTTAGTTTGCATAATAAGACATTTAATAATTATATTAATTATTAAATGTATTATCCTTTTAGGGTTTTGTTGATCTCCTTTCTTAAGGATTGATCTTTTATGTAATTATGATTTTTCAGTTGTTGAGAATACAGTTTTTCAATTTCACAGAGAAAAATATCTCTTTCTCTCTTTCTCCATTATTTCTTCCCTGTGATAGGTATTCTTGCATGCGGGTGTTCTTGGACTCAGAAGTTGGATTTGACAACTTCAACAATTACAACACTAAGTCAAGGCCATATTAGGGAGTAATTTTTCTATCATTACAATATTGAGAGGGGGAAGGGTGAATTAGTATTCTCTAAAACCACTTAAACATGTATTCAATTCAATTCATCTAACTTGCAACAATAAAAGAAACAATTAAAACATGCATCACATCACATAACATAAGAACACTAGATTTATGTGGAAAACCCAAAAAGGGAAAAACCATGGTGAGAATTAACTCACAATATATTATAACCAATCATAACATATTATAGAATGGATCACTTCCTTTTGGACTCATTGTTCAAAGGACTCACTGTCTAGAGGACTCACTATCCGAAGGACTCATTGTCCAGAGGATTCACTATCCAGAGGACTCATTCTCCAGAGAAATAGAAAAGAAGGGTGGCTCATTGCCAATATTTGAACTAATAATAATGCATCTACAATATGCAAGAGATACAATTGCACTGGAGCTCAAAATACTGAATCAACACACTTTATATACTACACCACTTCCACACTTTGCTCTACTTTATGTTTGCATTACATTCACACTATATTCACACATTTCACATTACACATTACATAATTACTTGCATCAACACTAGAAATGATCTTACATTTATACCCAAATTATGTATTTGCAAACATTTACAACATCAATTAGGTTGACCTAATTAGGTGAAACATGTAGTACAATAACTTGTCGACTCAAGATTCAAACAAACAAGCTTCAAGCCTTGATTCAAAACTTGTAACATATCCAAATAGCTCAGAGGGGACCTATAATAAACTCCATAAGTCAGATCAACACTCCCTTTAACTTCACACGACCCCAAACTCATTAGGTTAGTTATGCTGGTGAAGTAACACAAAAATACACTAGCTATTCATCCACAAACTAACACTCAGACCTCAAAAAAACTCGCCACTTGGATCATAGATGCTACTGACACTTGTAAAAATTCCCATAAAATTGTCTAACCAAATATTATTCCGTGGTGGAATGTGGACCATTCCAAACATGTACTTTGTACTGGTAACACTGTCACTCGAAAACCTGATACACTATCATCACTATCTTCGATACCAGAGGACATGAAGACATGAAAATTTGGATTTATATTCCTCTAACATATACCAAAATTACCTTAGAATGACATACCAAAATTCTTCAAGGCGGAGCAATGCAAACCTAAAAATTGATACTTTGTACACTAAGAACTGAACTCAGAGATTTAGCCAAATATTCAACATGTATGTTCTGCATTGAGTCAAAATTATTGCACTTGTATTTAATGGATTACCATCACCATACTCACTCATGCTTCACCAATCAATTGTATCTCAATGTAGACTTCAATGTTGACATCAATGACAACAATATATATGATCATGCTCATGGTGCCAATAACCATATCAATGACAAGGAAACCAACAATTTCCTCAAACTTCCAACAATGGCCCTATTTAGAATAATTTTATATGGCGTCATGATGCATATAATTTTGGATAAGTTACATCGTTGTCAACTCTACATCATATTATGTGTCATTTTTTAAAGTAAAAATTACAACAATATACAATATTTCCACATAATTTAAAGAGAGAAAAATATGTAAATAAGTGCTTAGAATCCACCATACAAAAGAAAATAAAATATACCATCAATACGACACAATATATTCCCTAGGAAAACCCTCAAGAGGGAAAAATATAGCCTCCAAAATTATTCACACTTAATGTATCATTCATTAATAAAATATTACAGTACACTTACAATGTCTCCATGAATACTTCTAAAATATTAAGCTCCTCCAAAGCTTTAGATGTGTGACTAAGAATAATAGATAACTATACAACCACACACCCCATGTCATGCTTCATGCATGCAATTGAAGGAGAGTTCAATCAATCTTATCCAACAAACCAAAGGTTATTATAGCCAACTAGCCAACCTCAACAACTACTCATGTGCTTTCTTTTATAGAAATAAGTTTGCACAAAACCACCAAGCGGTATTACATAAAACATATTCCCAATACCATGGGCTTACAAAACCATGTCCCTCTCATTTACCTTTTGATACTAAAATTTTCCAATAGTAAATATTTTCCCAATATGCAACCCACACATAAAATATCTAACCAATGTCAAATTACAACTCTACAAGTGGACCCAAATAAATATTTAGTGTCCAACTAATATCTCCAAAGATCCATCACAAATTTATATTTATTTTAACATATTAAAATATTTGTTTTCTTATGTAAGGTGTACAACAAACCTTTTTCCAATAATCTCATTTATAATAATTTAATATGGTGTCATGTATCAAATTTGTGGGAGTTACACCTATTCAAACTCCCCATCAACTTAAGTGTCATGATCCTATATACACAACATTTTAATTTTTTTACACACATACTTTATGGAAGCTACATTGGTTCTAACTCCACACTACCTCATTTGTTGTGTTCTTTTTTACACTTGCTTTTACTTTTTTTATGATAGAATTTGTGAGGGGATAGGGATTGGTTTCAACTTCATATTGCCTTATGTGTCAAGATCCCTTGGACACTAATTTTACCTTTTCCCATGCATATACTTTATGGGAGCCACACTAGTTCTAACTCCACAATGTCTTATGTGCCATGACAAATTGCTCTAGCTTTTACATCTAATGACAATTGTTCTTCAGACCTATTACATCTTTTGAATGATGGTTACACAATTTTAACATTAACACTTGATATATGTACAACTGATAAATTGTTTATA
>VDFB02190927.1:0-26316 GCA_007258455.2 Sequoia sempervirens | reverse complement strand
TACACCACACCAAGCTGACATATGAATTATTAATTAAAGGAGACTAAATCCCACTAGAATTTGAAATTAAATCCTAAAAATACCTTAAGGGGGACTAAGATGTCCTAGGTGGCATCTTAGTCCTGAGGCATGAAACTCGGGGCACAAAATCCAAAAAGGGACCTCTTGAAGGCACACTTGAAATCAAGGTCCCAAGACCTTTGGGGGACAAAGATTCCCTAGGTGGCACCTTAGTCCCGAACCAAAAATTAGGGACACTCAAAAAGAATTATTAAATTATCATTTATCCATTGGTGTTGTCAGGATTAGCCAGAAGAAGATATAATTCATAATGCTTGTGGATGGAAAATAGGACTAATTAAGACATAAAGAAGGATAAATAAATCAAGGCAAGCCCAAACATGTGTGAAAATGCAAGGGTATTCATTTTCATACACTAGATTTAGCCCCCACTTTAGTGAGAGGATGAACTTAATTCAAACTCACACTAAAGTATCCAACCATGTAATCAAGATGGGTTCAAATGTATAAATGCTAGTAAGATAGGATGACAATAACCAAGAGGGTGGTTAATCCCCTAGGATCAAGATCCTATGGAAAACCAACATAAGTAGAAAGGAACACACATGCAGATGATAGATGAATCCATAACTAGATAGCAAACATACACCATCAAAGAAAGGAAAGAAAAAAAAGGAAAATGAAAGAATGCAATGGATCAAGCTTTGACTGACCGTTCAACACACTATGAATTGGGTCTAGGTTGTTTGTCCAAGAGAGGTTTACAAGTGGAATGCGTTGTCCACTATGCAAGCAAAAAAAACTCTCACAAGGGATAGTGAAGCTAGGTGTTCACTAGGTGAGCCCCAAGAGGTCTATATCAAATTCATACCCCCGTGACTATGATAAGGACAAAAAGGAAAAGAACACTCACAAGGGCTAGTGAAGCTAGGTGTTCACTAGGTGAGCCCCAAGAGGTCCATATAAAAGTCATACCCCCATGAATATGATAAAGAAAAAAATAAAATGCATGCTCACAAGGGCTAGTGAAGCTAGTTGTTCACTACGTGAGCCCCAAGGAACCATATCAAAGCCATACCTCCACAACTTCAATAAGGCACAAAACACAACACAAGAAGAAAGAGGGATGCACAAAGGGATTTTTCTTAGTTCACGAAAGGTATTAATCTTAGGGGACATCATTCCTAATGTCTCCAAGAGAGGACCAATCAAAGGATAAAATATTCACAACTTAGGGGATGTAGTGTGTCACAACACCACTAAGAGGAATGTAATATGCTAAGATAGATCACACTCTTGAAGGCCATTACTCCCAATGTCACCAAAAAGAGGAAATCACATCACATGAAATAAGAAAATCACATCAAGGAACATGAAAAGGATAAATGTAAGTGAAATTATTCCACACTAATGCCAATGTATTCCCCCACTTAAAAGAAATTGCTAACACCATGCTGTGAGAAATTACTTTAAAGTAGCAAAAAATGAAAAGAAAGAGAGGGTTTCCCACCAAAAAAACATAAGGGATGAATGGATTCAGGGTTAGTATTTGTCTTTGCTACAATGATATTAGAGAGCTCAGAATTGTCATCATTCCCCAAATACACATAGAAATGGAAGAATGAAGAGCACAAATAGAGTGAAACAAAGAAAAGACTTTTTGGTCAACATGGAAGGACATCTGATTAATCTCACGACACCTTAAGATCATCCATGAAGGAAGCTAAGACAAAAATGAAAAAATGAGTAATGAAAAATATTTTGAATTAAACATGAAAGGACATAGAAATTTTGTCTTGATGCCTTACATCATCTAAAATGAAAACACAAGACAAAAATGAAAAAGAAAGAAAATATAATGAAAGAAAATGTTTTGGGTCAACATGGAAGAGATATAAGGTGTCTTGATGCCTTGCATCATCTCCAAAAGGAAAGAACAAGACCAAAAATGCAAATGAAAGGTAATGATCAATGAAAAGGAAATTTTTTTATGACATAGATAAATAAAGGTACAAATAGAGGAATGCACATAGAGAGAGGAAACATCAAACAATACAAGGGATCACATCACACATGCAATAAAAAGAAAAAAGGAAAGAAAAATAAAAATAAAAGATAAGAGAATAGTAAAGAACATGCGAGTCAACCCTCCAATGGGTCATCTACATCCTAGTCTTGTTCAGTATAGGAGGAATGCAAATCACTAGTGAGAGGAACAACATTAAGTGTTGTACTAGGAGAATCACCAAGTTCAACATGTGGTGAATCAATTAGTTTAGGAGGATCATCACAGTTGTTAGCATTTAAGCTCATAGAAGAGGAAAATAACAAATTCAGCTCATTATGCACTTGCTCATCAATTTTAGCTATTTCTACATCTTCATCCAAGTTAACCACAACAAGAGGATGAATAATGATATCCATAGAAGGTGCTAGTCCTTGTTGTGTTGGAGGCATAAATTCTATTTTTTCTAGTAAGAAAGGAGGGTCATCATTTATTGCTTCTATGAAGTTTGGATTTTTATTTTCAATGTTGTTCTCTTAATTCATCTTTTGAGCAATAACACGACATCTACGCTTACACTCTCTAGAATTTCTATTTATTTTATTACGGTTTACAAGTTGTGTTTGTGTAGGAGTGGTTTTTTCAACCATAGGTTCCTTTTCTTCTTGTGAGGGAAAAATATAAGAAACCATGGAAGGTTGTTCAACCACTTTCTCTTTGGCTTTATAAATTTTCTTAGGAGGTAGATTACGACTTGTTTGGTTATCTCTAGGTTTTTTGTAGGAAATAGGCAAGGGATTTTTGATGGATGGATCTTGGTTTTTTGGAAGGACCTTAAGCTCACTATTGTTTTCTTCAAGGGGTGGAGGTTTGACCATAAACAAAAGAAAATTATCAAGGGATAACTTGGCTATGTATTTTTCTTTGAACTTTTGGTAGGATAGGAAAAGGAAGTTTTCATGGGGTCTTATAGGTTCCATGGGCTCAGACCAAAAATAATATAAGGATGAATTTCCATGGGAAGATGGAGGTCTAAAGACAGTATGGTTCATAGTGAATATTTCATTTCTAACTAGAAAATTTAAGCACTTGTGGACAATGGATGGGACTGCATTCATGGAGCAAATCCATTTGTAGCCTAGCTTCACATGAAATTGATCTGAATTAGAGATGATAGAGAATGATACATTTAATTATGTTGGTCCTACTTGTAAAGGGAGTGTGATCAAGCCCATCGTAGCACGAGAAAAACCATCATGCATTTTAATCCATTCTTTTGGTTTATCATATCTATCTTGAGTGAGTTTATTTCTTCTATGATCACATTCTCTCCATAGATGAGATCAATTAAAATACCAGGAGTGGGCCTGTTATTGATTTTGTTGGCTATGTAAAGAGGACCATCAAGTGCATGTTTGATTGTTTTTTTTGAAGAGAAAGTAATTTCAGTAGGCATTATGGTTTTTTGTTTACAAGGATCAATTTAAATCACTCCTATCATTGTATTAATAAGACTTTGGTCATTATCATCCTTAGGATTTTGTTCATCATCATCCATAGGATTTTGTTCGTTATTGCTCATGTTTTCATCATCTGTGTCAACATTCATCACATCAGGCTTAGTTTCATTAGCCTTAACAAATGAAATATTATGGTTGGGCATGGGATTGGTAAATATTTGCAAGTTTTGGTTTGGGGGAGCTACAAACTTATTACCTTTTTCATTCACACCTCCAATTTGGATTTGATTAGAATCAGTGAGGTCTTGCACAAGATGTTTAAGTTGCTTGCAATGTTCTATATCATGTCCTTTTTGTTGGTGATAAGAACAATAGGAATTGTGTCTAAATCTCAGAGGAAATGACTTTCAAGGGTCAAGAGGTTGAATGGGAGGTAAGGTAAGCATGTTTTTGTTGAATAGCTAAGTCATGATATTGTGAAGTGTGTCAAGTAAGGGTGTAAATTATCTTTGTAGATCCCCAAAGATATAAGGATTAATCTTCTTTATAGAAACTACTTGGGTATCAACTTGTTGGGTAGGTTTGGAGGTGGAATTTAGTTGAAGGAAACTTTTATTTTGTCTTCTGAAAGGCTAGTAGGTGTTTTGGTTTGAAGATTTAGACTTTTCAAGACAAGTAGAGGTGGCTTTTGGTTCACTACTACCTACGAAATTCTAATAATCTCAAAGGGCAGTGCATAGATGCATGAAGGAAGGGAATTTCATCATGGTAATCTTGTCTCTTATCTTTGTAAATTTTATATGAACATCTTTTGAAGGTACAAATCGAGAATCTTCACACTGATTTGGGCATAAAGTGATTGGTAATGTGAAATAAAGTCAGTGACTTTTTCACCCTTATTTTTCTTACATATCATCAAATCAGATAATGTCATTTGAGGAACCATATGCACTTGGAAATGATTAATAAAGGCCTCAACAAGCTCATTGAATGAACGAATTGAGTTATTTAGGAATGCAAAAAACCAGTCCAAGGCAATGTCTTTCAAGGATCGGGGAAAAATTTTAGCCAAAAAGTTTGTCCTCAAGGATAAAGTCACTACATAAAGAAAAAAAAGCATTAACATGATTTGCAGGATCTTTGTTTCCTCCATATTTCTCAAATCTAGGGATCTCTATGCCTTGTGGCACCAGAGTTCGCAATATCTCCAAAGATAGTGGGCTACTTTTGACATAGTATGAAGGTGGGCCATTTTTATTTTTATTTATGGTGGAAAATTGACATTGAATGGATGAAAGACTTTGTAAAAGGTGGTTAATGATAGGATCATTGCTTGTGGTTGGAGATGGAGGTGAATATGGTGGTGGTGTGTATGTGTTGGAAGGACTAGTGAATGGATTTATTACGAGAGGAGATATAAGATTAGATGCCACATAGGCATAAGGACCACTAGTGGAAATGTTTGAGGTAGGAAGTATATTGCTAGTTGGTTGCATTGTTGTGGTAACTTGAGAATTGGTATAGGTTGGAATGGATGTTATGGCTGAAGGGGGAGGAGTTTGATTTCCTCCTTGGCTATGCACATTGTTTGAAGCTTGAGCACCATTAGTGGTGGAAAGAAGATGTTTTCTAAATATTTGATCTATGTTATGCACAAATTCCAATCCTTCATCACTCTCCATCATGCAGTGAATACTATATATGGTAGGTATAATGGTGTTGGAAATGTTTTTAGTACTCACACTATCTTGTAAATGAGCTAGGTCTTCATGCATTTTCATTATGATTTCTTGAGGGATATGATCAACCATTTTTTGAACACTTGGAATAACAGTTTTAGGTAAGGTAGGCATAGCAAAATTGGTATCAAAGGTATGGTCCATACCTAGTGAACTAATACCAACACTAGAAGTAAGAGAGCTTGATAACCCAAGATCCAAAATGAGTGTTTTATCGTGGGATGCCATGAGTCTCACACTTCGTCTAACCATAGTATTAGCAGTAGGACACCAAGTACTACAACTCATACAAGGAATAAACCAAAGAAAGTGCAATGAACACAATATCTTATGCTTGCAATTACACTTGAAATGAAAGAAATTCAAATAACAACAATTCTGCAAACTGTAATAGAAAATTGAAAGTTGTAAACATAAGCACATAAAATAAATTTTAGATCCTAAAAATTGGAAAGTCAAAGCCAATAAGGACTAAGATTCTAGTAAAGGAGTCTTGATCCTACTAGTGAAATTTTGAGGTTCTAGGGACTGAAACAAATAGCAAACAATAAAGAGAGGATTCTGAGCCAGAAAACTTGAGAGGGACTAAGATACCAAGAAGGGAATTTTAGTCCAAGCAGAGGTTTTTCTCTAAAAAACAACAAATTATGGATTTTTTACAATGTTTAGAAGTTGCTTATTCAGGATGTTGATGTTTGGAAATAGAAAAATGTGAAAATGAATGCAAGAAAAAGTAACTAGTGACAAGAAATTGAATGCATTTTTTAAAATTTTGAATGCAATAAAAATGTTCCTAAATGCAATTAGGATGATTGACAATGCACATTTTAGTTTTTCAATGAGATAAAATGATGCAAGAAAGAAAAAAATACAACCTATATGTGTTTTCATTAATGCAAATATGAGAAACCCTAGATGCAATTTCATTAAATATGAGAAATCGTAGATGCACTTTGACTAATGTAAGATGCAATGCAAGAATGAATGCAACCTAGATCTATAACTTTAATGAACTCCAAATCAGAAAGTGAATGCTCAAAAATGTCAGATTCACCAAAATGAGAAATGGGAAAATGGGTGCTTTATAACCTAATTTATAGAATGCCAATTTTTTCCTATTATCATTCAAGGATATCCTAGGAATCCTAATTAGATTGACTATAAACCTCACAAGGTGAGTCAATTATCAACAAGGAAGACCTAGCAAGGGGTTCTTTAAGATTTTAGAGGTTCACCACCAAGTAAATTCTTGGAAAAGACAAATAAGCATTCAACCTACAAAACCTAGTAATGCAAGCTAAATGAAGGATGAAAATGATGAAATAATGCAACAAGTTAGTATATGTGTACCTGGGAATCTTGGAAATGTGACAAGGATTCTAAAACTGCAAAGAAGTTGTCAAAATTTTCTATGGAGGACAAAGATTCCCTTACTATTGTCTTAGTCTCACTACTATTTTTTGGGGCAGACACAAAATCTTTGGATGTAGGAATTGGATCTAAAATAAATTCTAAAAAATACCCTCGGGAGGACTAAGACTCCCTAGGTAGTGACTTAGCCTTGCCTGGAATTTTTGGAATCTTCGAATGTGGTCCTGAGGCTTGATGTATGCACTTCCTTCTTCTCTAATCTTAGGTTCTGAAACTTCTAGATTTGGCCTATAGGTGAGTTTCCATGAAGATGACAACTTTGCAATTCAAATTTGCAACTTTGCAACTTTGTACTTCAAATGGTCTTCAAGTCTTCAACCTAAATCTATAATCAAAAATAAGGAAGAGGGGAAAAACTTATTGATTGTTAGTGAATGGGGATTTACCTTGGTAAAACCCCTTATTGGTAATTAAACCTTGAAATGAAATGAAATGGAGGAAAATGATGAATGAACAACATGCAATGTTACAACTCACCAAACCCTTATTCTGAGGTGCTACAAATTTGCTTGAAATGGTTGCAATGGATGTGATTCTTGACTCTTTTTTGAAGGATATAGATCTTGCATAAAAAACTTGCTTGAATCATAAACCCTACATCACAAATGTTAGCACAATAACAAACATGATGCAACAATATCATTGATATGATGCTTGAATCTTGATGATGGCTCAAAATTCTTGATGAAAAGCTCTTGTGAACTCAATTATGCTATGATGAATGCTCTTACAAAATAATTGGATCAAAATGAATGAGTGAACATTGTATTTATACTTATCCATGTTTAATATCCTGAAATTTCACCACACTAAGCCAACATGTGAATTCATTAATTAAAGGAAGCTAAATCCCGCCAGAATTTGAAATTAAATCCTAAAAATACCTTAAGGGGGACTAAGATGTACCCTAGGTACAGTGTCTTAGTCCTGAGGCATGAAACTTGAGGCACAAACTACAAAAAGGGACCTCTTTAATGCACACTTGAAATCAGGGTCCCAAGACCTTTGGGGGACAAAGATGCTCTAGGTGGCATCTTAGTACTAACCAAAAAATAGAGGACACTTAGATAGAATCATTAAATTATCGTTTAGCCATTGATGTTTGTTGGGATTAGCCAGAAAAAGATATAATTCATAAGGCTTGTAGATGCAAAATAGGACCAATTAAGACATAAATAAGGATGAATAAAGCAAGGCAAGCCCAAACAAGTGTGAAAATGCAAGGGTATGCATTTTCCTACACTACAATGAGAAAAATAGATGAGTAGGCATTCTATAATACACAACCGAATGTTCTAACCTTATGGTTTTGGGCTAAGAACACTTCCAAGATAATAATTTATAGGTGACCTAGAAGTTAGAGCTTATTAAGTTGAAATATATAACTTCAATTATGAAGAGAAAATAAATGACTCTGACAATTCAAGTGATGAAGAAGATTATATGTCTCACATACCATTAGTAAATACATCGACATCCTTTTGTTAGACAACCATTGGGTAATATGATCAATACCTCCTTTACATCCATGGAATTTGAAGCATTCACCTTTGAAGATATTGATGAATCAGTGAAGAACATAACAACAACAATAGGGACTCATGAGTGGTTGGAAAATTTTAAAAATGGAAGCCATGTTAATAGGTTGAATAGATTTAATGCATTATTCTTGTCAATGAGTTACTATGGAAATTTTGAAGTCAGAGATAATACTCTATTTGAACTCTATGATTTTGATTTGAGTGACTCAAGTATACTTATTTTTCCCTCTCACAATGACACGATGCTTGGTGAGATTACCTTTAAAAATAAGAAAGATAACCACGAACGTAAAGGAGAAATTGAATCATGGGGTGAAAATAAAATGGGCATTGATCAAGATATTGAGGGAATTCACATTGAAAGTAAACTTTCTCATATTTCAAGTAAGGGCTTAGAGATCTCTAATGATAAATTTCTATGTGAAGTAGTTCTATCTCCATCACAAGCTATAGAAGAAATTGGTGGATTTGAAGATCTAATGTTTTCATTAACAAGGGATAATATAATAGCTGAAATATCCCCTATAGAAATGGAAGAAACTATCTCATTTAGTAATGAGTTCATATTTGTTGAGAAAAATAGTGATGATTGTGGTTTTCAATCACCTCTAACATAAATTACTTTAGATCAAGAATTATATCATGTGTATTTTTCATTTATTCTAAGATCGGTAAGGAAATGATTCAAAATGATGTGTTTCTTCAAATACCATATGAAGGTGTGGTCGATGACATACAAGAATATATATAGGAATTTATATCAAAGTATACAACAAAAAATGGTTATTTAGCTATGTGATCCTCTATTGGGTTCTCTTCTACACAACAAGCCTACTTTTGGTTTTCAAGCTACTCCTAAATTTGTAGGTGTTACACAAGTATGCATTCCTTTTCCATGGAGGATCCTACTTCTCCTAGTCAGTCAATCATTTCATTTGAGCATTATCCGGCATCATTTTGAGGTAGGCATTCCTGCCATGCATATATTTAGGATTTTGTTTTCTTGTTAGTCTAGGTGTTTTTATGATTTTTCCTATTTTTGGATTGCTTTAGATCCTTTCTTTCAATGATTCTGACTCTATAACCCAATGAATTTTAAATGTTGTTCTATAGTTAATATTTTGGGTGTCCCTTGCTTCATCCTTTGTAATCCTCATCCTTAGTTAGAGCCAAGTATTACCACAATTTTTTTCACCTCCTAAAAATTGTGGCCATCCATGTATATTTTTGTCTTGGTTAAAAGCATCATTCCTTCCCAAGATTCTTAAAACCCCATTGAGTCTCACTTAGGCTTTCATAACCCTATTTTTACCTGATGTTTTAAAATTTATGTCAAGAGCTTGTTTTATTGGTTGTTCCTTTTGTAGGTTCTCAGAACCTTGTCAGAACCTGACATAGTTCTTGTAACATTAGAAAACACCAATAAAAGGAAGATGTAGTTAAACCACAAGCAAGATAACACAATTTTGGAACTTTATGAAGGTTTCAAAATCGTTGACAACCCCCAATGGGGTTGCAACAACCTGATGCAGACCCAGGAGGCTCAACCACATTCAAAGTGACAACCTGCCTTCAAGAGGAATGTAACAAGATTAAAATGACCTATTTGAGCAATTAAAACAATCCTAAAAGTTTGAAAACAATCAAAAGCATGATTTCTCACTTTCACCCTTGAATCCTAGTAGTAGTGCAAACTCAGTTTTTGGCCTTTAAATCAAATACTCTTCAAGACACCTAAAAAAAATATGATGGATTCATACAACCATTTTAGAGTTGTAAAACATATCTCAAAGTCAGATATAAGTCTTTTGGACCAATATCCTAAAATCACCCCTTCTACATTGACCTAATTAGGCTAATTAGGCCTAAATTACAAAGCAACATACTTTTAAACTTAGAAAAAATACATGAAACCTTGGGGAAACATTTCCTATTCCTTCAAACCACTAAATCCACAAAAAATTTCTAGATTTGACCCCTCCAGCATAGAAAACCATAAAACCCTTGACTTCATGCCAAATCAAGAGGGTTTATTCAAAGTACCACTTGCACAACCTTTAAGACTATTCCACTAACTCAAACATCCGTATTTTAACCCCAATATGCTTAAAATTTGAAGAAATTTCCCCACTCTTTTTGATTTTGACAAACCCTAGACCCAAGTCACCATTTTCTTACATTTTCCTTAACAAAAATCAACAAAACAACATGTTCATCTCCTATATTTCCTTTCCAACACTCTAATAATGCATCATACATTCTACACAGAATTCTTAGGGCCCATTACACTTGTTACAATGATCATAGTCTGTGCATGGGCCCTTAAAACACTATTTTTGTTACAAAACCCTCAAAACAAGGTATCCTCAGTCTGTTGCAAGAAAATAGAGATTACTACCACAAAACTCAATAAAATTCCCTCAAACTTGATGAAAAATGAATTTAACATAGGCCTTTACAACATAGGAATGATTTCATGACACAATCTAGCTGTACAAGTCCATATAGATTTGCACAATGTGAAAAACTCAGAAAATGAATGAAAACTCAAAAATTTCTTATTGACATTTCTTCAAAACTTCAAGCCAACATTACAAAAGAGGTTCTCATGCCTTTTAAAGGTTTCTTCATGCTCAACCAATGACCAACCACCTTACAACTAATTTTTAAATCAATAATGACCGTTGGAGGCCAAATTTACACCTTTTACACATTTTATAACACCATTACTCATATTGTAATGTTTGCACTCCTAACACTTATGACTCCCTAAAACCAAAAAAATGGCTTGGAAATATCCTTATTACATAAAAAAACTCAAATCTTGCACATCTAGGTACAAACTCAAGAATTTTCCTTCAAAGGCTACAAAGACACTTTTGGTGCAAGATCACAATTTTTCACATTTTGACCTCTAAACTCAAAAACTCACCCCAAAAATTAGATAAGGGTCTTGATTGACCTTATTCAAGACAAATAAACATCAAAACAAATTTCAACCTCCCTAGGCATTCTATGCTCAATATCTAATGCTCCAATTGTGAGCATAAGGTGGAGGTGCTCTTGCACCATCACCCCCCCAAAAAGAATTCATGCCTTAGGAATTGGGGTTGATACCACCATGCCTAAGCTAGGGTAAGACACCTCTATTCAATAGGCCATTCCCATTGACCCATGCCTTTTTCTCCATGCTGCTCTGTTCTTATACTCTACCCTACATGTTTGTCTTTGTTTACACTCGTTTGTGCCTCCATCTTTCCATTAGGACCTTCCCAAGGTCTTTTACCTATTGCCATCTATTTTCATTTACCTACAGCTACAGATACAAATGTTAGTATGCCTCAGAACTGATTTCAAATTGATCTCATCTCCACAAGGGTACTATCTCCAATTCTTTGTCCATACTGTCCTTGCCTATACACTTGTTCCACTCCATTCCAACCTTTGAAATTAGACATCAGACCTACTGCCCCTATTTGTACAATCCTATACACCACTATGTTATCAAATTTTAGAGTCTTTCCTTGATCTAATATTAACTATCCTTCCGTTCCATAGGTTGTTATAGGACATACCACTATCCCAATCAAATTTTCTTCCATCCTCCTAATCCCTTCTTGTTGTGTCATCAACAACTTACCATGAACTTTTCTTAATTCAGCCTTCTCCATAGGCTTCACATCATTTTGCTTCTCTAACTGAGCATCAACCTTCTTAAATCCTTTTTCCATCTTCTCAATAGGTTCAACACCATTATATTACACTGTCTTAACACCATTTTTAGGTGTCCTCTTTGTTGTCAACACCATAACCCTAATCCAAATCAAAAAACATGTTGTCCTTATTGTCCTCAAGCCTTATAGGCTCCTTTTTGCAAAAAATCACCACCTTAGACTTGCCTTTATCCTTCTCTTTTCCCTGCAAAGGATTTAGTTTAAAAATTTAATCATCCTTCCAAATTGTATAGGTGTTTTCCCAATCATCATACATGAACCTTCAATCAAATTTCCATGGCCTCCCCAAGAGCAGATGGCAACAATCCATTGGAAATATATCACATAAGACTCTATCCTTGTACTTCCCAATCTAGAAATCCACATATGCTTGCTCATTCACCACTAAGGTTTGACTATCATTCACCCAAGAAACATTGCAAGGTGCTACATGAGGTATCTTCTCTAAATTTAATTTGTCTACCATTTCCCTAGACACCATATTATCTTGAGAACCTAAATCAATAACTTGACACATTTTTCCTTTGCATTTGCATGATTTTTTGAATAGGCTCCTTCTTTGGCTCATTTCTTCCTCCTTATATGCTTGCAACAATGTTCTTCTCATCGTGAGTGCTTCTCCTACCTCTGGATCTACAAGTCTACTTGAACTTTCATACTCTTCCTCTCGAATCAATTGTGTTCTTCTCTCACTCCTATCACCACTTGAAGTTGAACCTTGATTTTGAGGACACTTGAAAGATGGGTTTCCAAATTCATTGCACCTATAACACCTTCCTGAGAATTCATCGTAATCTCTCCTTTGCCTAAAGTTTGTCCTTCCTCCTCTCCATCCTCTTGCTTCAGGAGCTTGTTCTTTGTTCTTCTCATCATCTTCATGGTCTTCCTTAGGCTACCTTGATGTTGTAGTTGTGCCTCTACCCATAGAAGTGCTACCTCTTCCTCTTGTTTCCTTCTCTTACCTCCTTTTTTGTTTTTATTTTGCTCTCATTTCCATTTGAAAGCATTTTTCAACTGATTTAGGTGCCAAAAATCTGATCTCATCCTGAATGTTATACCTCAAACCATTCAAGTACCTAGCAACCATTTCTTCATTGTCTTCATGTTTAGTTCTTATGCTTAGCCTATTAAATTCTTCAACATATGCTTGCACATCTAAATCCTTTTTTCTAAGATTTTGTAACTTCTTAAGCAATTGAACATTATAATCACAAGGAAGGAATTTACCTTTCAATTTGTTCTTTATCGTCTCCCAAGAAGTGATCTTGTTCTTTCCTTATCTTTCCCTTTCCTCTTGCAAATAATTCCACCACAACAAAGCATGTCCTTTCAATTTTTTTTTTGCCTTCTTCACCTTATGCTCTTCATCAATCTCTTCATTCTCAAAGTAGTTCTCCAAAGCCCCTATCCAATCCAAGAGCTCTTCGCTGTCAAGTTTTCATCCATACATAGGAACATCCATTTTTCCATGTCCATATTTCTTCACAGCCTTCAAAAGCTTCACCATTCTCACATCATTTGGATCCAACTCTTCCTCATCACCAGTAGTCTCCTCTTCTTCAGTTTCAGTTTCACTTTCTTCCACTCTTTTCTTTTCCTTCCAAGCAACCATATCTCTTTTCAAGGCTTCTATTTACTTGTCATGGGTGTCAATATTATTTGTAACTAAACTTCCTTTAGGAGGAATTTTCAAAATCCTCTCTTCACCTACCTACAAAACCAATTCAAAACACCAACACAAGATCTACTATTATGCTTTGATACCACTTTCATGCAGACCCAAGAGGCTCAACCACACTCAAAGTGACAACCTACCTTCAAGAGGAATCTAACAAGATTAAAATGAACTATTTGAGCAATTCAAACAATCCTCAAATTTTGACAACAATTAGAAGCATGATTTCTCACTTTCACCCTTGAATCCTAGTAGTAGTGCAAACTCATTTTTTGGCCTTTAACTCAAATAATATCCAAGACACCTACCAAAAAATATGATGGATTCAGACACCCATTTTAGAGTTGTAACACATATCTCAAAGTTAGATATAAGTCTTTTGGACCAATATCCTAAAATCACCCCTTCTACGCTGACCAAATTAGGCTGATTAGGCCTAAATTACAAAGCAACATACCTTTAAAATTAGCACATATACATCAAACCTTTGGGAAGCATTTCCTATGCCTTCAAACCACTAAATCCACAAAAAAATTCTAGATTGGACCCCTCTAGCATAGAAAACCATAAAACCCTTGACTTCATGCCAAATCAAGAGGGTTTATTCAAATTCCCACTTGCACAACCTTCTAGACTATGCCACTGACTCAAAAATATGTATTTTAACCCCAATATGCTTAAAAGTTGAAGAAAATTCCCCACTCTTATTTATTTTGACAAACCCTAGACCCAAGTCACCATTTTCTTACATTCTCCTTAACAAAAATCAACAAAACAACAGGGTCATATCCTTTATTTCCTTTCCAAAACTCTAATCATGCATCCTAAATTCCACACAGACTTCCTAGGGACCATTACACTTTCTATAGTGATAAAATTCCAAGCATGGGCCCTTAAAACATTATTTTTGTTACAAAACCCTCAAAATAGGGTATCCTTGGTTTGTTTCAAGAAAATTGAGATTACTACCACAAAACTCAATAAAATTCCCTCAAAATTGATGAAAAAAAAGTTAACACATGCCTTTACAACATAGGATGATTTCATGATAGAATATGGCTGTATGGGTCCATACAAATCTACACAATGTGAAAAAACTCATAAAATGAATGAAAACTCAGAAATTTTCTTATGGCCAATTCTTCAAAACTTCAAGACAACATTGAAAAAGAGGTTCTCATGCCTTTTAAAGGTTTTTCCATGCTCAACCAATGACCAAACACCTTACAACTAATTTTTAAATCACTAATGACCGTTGGAGGCCAAATTTACATCTTTTACACATTTTATAACAACACCATTACTCATATTGTAATGTTTGCACTCCTAACACCTATGACTCACTAAAACCAAAAAAATGGCTTGGAAATAGCCTTATTACATTAAAAAAAACTCAAATCTTGCACATCTAGGTACAAACTCAAGAATTTTCCTTCAAAGGCTACAAAGACACTTTTGGTGCAAGATCACAATTTTTCACATTTTGACCTCTAAACTCAAAAACTCACCCCAAAACTTACCTAAGGGTCTTGATTGGCCTTATTCAAGACAAATAAAGATCAAAAAAACTTTAAACCTTCCTTGACATTCTATGCTCAATATCTAATGCTCCAATTGTGAGCATAAGGTGTAAGTGCTCCTACACCACAACCCATTCTATCTCTGAAAAGTGGAGGCCCTTCGTCTAAGTAAAATAATTTTATTGGTTTCGAGGTTCCTTTTTAGAGATCATTCAAACTCTTAATTTTTTTTAAAGTATTCCCAAATTTTGTGATTAAGAAAAAGGTGAAAAGGTTTTCTAAACCTTGTCGGATTTTGATGAAGTTCTAAAAACCTTGTCAAGACCTGATGTTGGTTCTATAAATTTGTCTTCAAACAATCATTTTGTGTTCAAATATTTCTACTTAGCTAGAAGAAAGTGGTACAAAAAAATTAAATGTTGTGTTACAAAAAGAACATCAAACAAATCCATAAATTATCAAATGGAAACCAAGATTTTCCACATAACATTAAAACATCAAAAAAGATATATTATATTATATGAGGAGACACAGGTACAAACTTTCTACACAAAGAGAGGAAATCATCATGCAAATTCCCTCCATGACTTCCTAAATCCTCTCAATATGTATGGGAGAAAAAATTTTCTCATAAATTTTTTTCCATTGCATTTCTCACAAGCCCCTCATGTAGGAGGGTAATAACTTGCTTAACTTCTTCCTTCTTGAGTGTGGTGGAAATACATATGGCGTCTTTGACCAAACCTTCCTATGGATTTTTCTTAGGCAACCCAAGGTGATCTAAACACTAGCCCTATACATAGGCTTCACTAATATTTCAATTGCTTTAGCACCCCACTCGAAGTTACCAGAAGCGTAGACTATGTTATAGACAAACTACTCTAGAATGGCAGAATTGTGAACATGGACTTGCACCAGAAAGTTCTTTCCTAAAATCCTCTTAATTAATCCTTCCTTAATGTCATTCTTGCTAGTGAAGATATATTTCAATTAGTTGGCCACTAGCCATCACACAATGTCATAATTCAAGCCTTCAATAGTAAGATAATCTCCTTTTGAAGTCGCATTGCTTGAGTTGCTTGACATATTGAGTATAATATTAAAATGCAAAGAGAAAAAGGTGACCCTATTGGATATAAATAGATAGAAGTTGGATATCATACTTAGAATATAAACCATGAGAGTATTTTCCCATAAGAAATTAGCAAGTGAGGATGTCGCCAAATTGTTTCAAATTAAGATAGAACAATGAATGATGTGATGAAGTCGTCAAAATTCTTGTTGAACTAGCATCAACATCAATAGAAAATATTTTATTAAATCCTCTCTCATGCATGATGTTACATTAAATGTGTAATTAAATACAAATACTATGAGTTGCAAGTCTTCAAGTGTATGAAGAGTCACCAAAATTATATGTATGCATTATTGGTTCCTTAAAAACCTAATAAAATGGCAATTTTTTGGCTCAACAATTTTCCAAATTGACACATATTTTGTAACTTGGATATCCCAAAATAAGTTATATGATATTTAGGGGAACTAGTTAGGAAATATTTTGATAAAGATTTATTAAACTCCCACTTTTAAAGATGGCAGTTATAGAAAATGAAATGATCCCAAGAAAGAAGATCTATAAATATGAAATTTGAGGACATTGGAAGGGTCTGAATTTCTTATTCCCATTACACTAAGGTGTAAGAAGAGAATCAATAACAAATGATCAATATAACTCACATGTTTATAAAGATATTTATCATTTGTGAGAATTGAATATTTGAATGTAATGTTTAGCGTTTATGCATAAGTCTCTGAACATAGATACATGCATGAATTTTCTTTCCTTTGTGAATGTGATACTTCATTAGGTAACATTCATTTTCTTCTAAAATTAAGTGAATTTCAATATGAATGATTGTTTATCTATCATTGATACCCTATTCTTTGTGTTTAAGTAGTAGTAAAACCTATTTTGAGTTCTATTGCATTTGTTTAATGGCTATGGACAAATGCTAGTCTTTCCTTTTTTGTTTTTGGTTAAAATTATACCCTTGAAAATCAAATTACACTATAAGAGGGAGTTGTACCTCGCTAAACTTCAGAGGAAGATCACCAATGAAATGGTTATCTCTCCAATTGTTCATTGATAATTTTTCTTCATTTTGGGTAATAAATAGTCATATTAAGTTAATTTCAAGAAGAAAAACCTGTTAGCCAACATGTAGTTGTTACATCATTTGTATATTGCTGATTTTGATGATTTCAATTATGAACAACTATAGATTGGTGCATTATAAGGAAGTTTAATTTCATGATGATGATATTGGAAGGTCTCCATCATTAGTGACATTTACTCTGGAGCCATTGTAATTTTATTTATGCAACCACAAGAGGAAGTTTGTTACGGTAATTTCTTATGTGACAAAACCCTTAAGTAACATGACAAAGAAAAGAGATTTTAAATGGATGAGTAGAATAAAGAAGTTTTGGATAAGATTAAGAAGGTAATAATCTTATGATGTATTTTTAATTTCATATTTCTCACAACTATTTACTATATAATGTGATGGTTTATAAAAGAGAGTTGATTTGGTTATAAGGAAAAGTATTAAATCCATATAAATTAATAGCATGAAGTTCAAATATGTAAGAAACAATTTATCTATGTATGATGAGGAGATATTTTCCATCATGTATGCTCTAAAATAATATAGTTTTCATTTAATTTGTGGTAAATGTGGTGTAGAAAGAAATCATAAGGAGTTGAAGTTCTTGTTAAGTCAACAAAATTTGAATGATGAGTGAAAATAAAGAGACATGACAAATCTTCCCTTCCCAAAATTTCTTGCCCGCAAGCAATTGTAACTTAGAAATTATATTCAAAAAATGACGAGTTATGCTATATTTTTGCATGATTAGATCACAACGTCATCGATATTGAGCTGGGAATATAGTATCAGGCATCCATCTAAATCCTCAATGTCAGATTCTGAGGCCTCCTCATTAAAAACCATCCTCCATGCTCAACAAGTGTCCATCAAAGTGTCGTGATCGGTGTGTCCATCCTTGAAGATACTCTCATCTCTCAAAGATAAGGAAAAGAATGTGAACCCAAGTAGCAAGCCTAAGGGTAAGAAATTTAGAATTAAGTCAACTTCAACCAAGATTATTGTTGACTACAATTGTTATTTTTGATGAAGAGGTGACTAGGGATGACAAAGTTGTTTCCTCAAGATAAAGAAGGTTGGCTAGGCTTGCTAAGTTGTTCATTGGGGTTTATAGTATGACTGCTACTAGGAAGAAGGAATTATGTGTCACTAAGAAGGGAAATGATAATGAAATTCATTCTTTGTCTAATTTTAAAAATGATAGTCATTCAAGGGATACAAATTATCTATATCCAAATCATGACATTGATGACTCTTTTTCTCTTTCTCCTACCAATGTGGAGTCTCTTATGGATGAACCAGAGGAATTGAATAGCAATAGTGTGGTGGAGAGAAATGATAGTAGTAAGGATAATAACTACTATAGTGAGGATATGGAGAATAGTAAACAAGATAAGAAATTTTTTTCCAAAGAAGTCCCTTTGGATACTTACTATGCAAATATAGTTGACTTATAAACTAGGGTGGATAGACCTGAAGAGATACAAGATAATTCCAATGACTGCCAGAGTTGCAAAGATAAATGGGTCAATATGCATGAAACAATAAAATTTTACCAACATGGTCTAGTAAAAATGGTAAAAATTATATATATATATATATATATATATTGTAAACATAGTGAATGATCTGGTTCATGTAATTGATGTGATCATTAGAAGATTTGTTATTGAGGTTTTTACTTCTCAATCAAAGATAAAAAAGGAAGAAGAATCAAGACAAGATACATGATTTATAGGTCCCTAAGGTGAAGAAGAACAAAAAGGAATTGATTTCGGGAGTTGCTAATTGGGATGAAATTCTAAGTTCCTTGATTAAGGATTGGAGTTCTTTAATATAGATCTTTTTTATGTGTCTTTTTTTGGTAGTATTTTTCTATTTTTTATGTTGTTTTGTCATTTGGTCTAACATAGTGGTCATTCAATGAATGTATATGATGTTATCTCTGTAGTTTCATTTTTTGTTAATATCTACTTTTTGTAAGGGTTCAAGGCCTTACTTAATCAATGAAAACATTAGAGGTTATTATGAGTATCATCACCATGATTAGGTCACTTCATCATATTACAATCATAACATAATATCTTAGACACTATTTTCTATCCAAACATTAGAATACACATTTGACTGTGTTTATTAATTAATTGAAAATCATATTAAAATGCATATTTGATTATCTTTATTAATTATGGATAAACAATACATATTACACAATAAACATCCATCCAACCCAAAAATATATCTTTGACTATATTTATTAATTAATTAAAAATCATAATGCAAAAGTTTTTTAATTTTCAATTAATTAATAAATACAATCAAAGTGCATTATGAGATAGACAATAATATTACACATTACCAATTTCTTGGGAGAATAGCCACTCCATCATTTAGGGGAGAGGGGCCCAAGGTAGGATGGGTCAACTTTGGAAGTCCATGTGGTAGTCCACATCGACCAAAAAATCTAAAAAAAATTCCCACTGCATCACCCTACCACTTGTGCATCGGGCCTACTATTTTTTTTAAAAGAAATCCTACACCCCGCCACTTGTCAAGCCCAATTTACTCTGACGTGTCGAAAATGGGCCAATTTTTCCCTCCACTTGAAAGTGGAGCCCATCCACCTCCTTAATCGATGAACACATCTACGTACAATGGATTAGATGGTTATGTGTCCACGACAGCCTCGCCACCCTAACCAAATAGTTTAGAGCATTAATTGCTCGTCGCCTGCTTCATTACCTCCACTAACCAACTTTCCTTATGCATCCCTTCACATTTACTCAGATTTTTGAGTGTGTAAATTAGAGATCAATGTTCAATCAATGCTCCACATTCTTGCATATCCTGCTCACTCTCATTCCTTTTATTTGTAAACATTCTCGAGTGTTCATTTGGTTTCCCACCGATACTAGTTCGGCTCTCCATGCTTCATTGTTCAACTTTTCATGTTTATTTGTTTAGCTCTGCACTCTTGAGATCTCCCTTTCTCTTCTAGGTGAGGTTTCTAATCTCACTCAGCCTGTACTAGTGTCTATCAATATAATGGTATTTTGCCATGAACATAGTTTTTTCAAATAATTTCTTTGCAATTTTTTTTCTTTCAACAATATTAATAAAATGAAATGTGGGGAGGGTTTCACTAGTTTTATTTTCATCTATAATTGTCCATTCACTCCTAATATTTTGTTATTCATTACAAGATGTTTACTCTACATTGTTCTTTTCATATTTGCTTCATTATACAAAATATGAAATGGGTTTGACTAGTTTAAATGTTTTTTCATTACTATTAGTCTTTTTTGACAAAATATGGAAAGGGCTTGATTGGTTTTGTATTCGTGTGTTCGTCATTCCACAAACTTTAACTCTATAATTTCATTTTTTACCTTTCTTTGTTATTCCAAAATACGGAAATGGTTACACTATTATTATTATTCATAGGGTTATAATGCTTATCATTTTGAGTGTTTTTGCCATGCACTTGTATTCGTGTGTTGCTCATTGCACAAACTTTAACTCTACAATTTGCTTAAAATAATCTCATGTAATTTCAAAATATGAAAATGGTAGCACTGGTTGTAATTTTGAACATATTCTACCATGCTTTTTTTTAATTTCATTGTTACTACCAAACATGGAAAGTGTTTGACTGGTTCACAATTACAGGGTTTTCTGCCATGCACTTGTATTCGTATGTTCGAAAATGCAAAAAATTTAACTCTACAATTTTCCTTTGATATTGTTTTGTTATTCCCAAATATGAAAATGGATTTTCTTGTTTTCATTTCAAAGATTTTCTTCCATGAAATTATATATATATATATATATATATATATGTTTTTATATATGTTATTCTATATATATAGTATATGTACATACATACATACATACTTATATCTATCTATCTATCTATCTATCTATCTATCTATCTATCTATATATCTACATATATATATGTATTTGTGTATATATATGTATATATATACATATATATATATGTATATATGTAGATATATATATGTATAATGAATTTGTGTATATATATTATATATATGTAATTATTTATGTATATATATGTCATTGTTACTATGAAATATGAATATGGTATCACTAGTTCTCATTTCAAAGATATTCTACCATGCAAATGTATTATTATGTTCTTCCATGCACAATACTTTTGTCTGCGAAATGTATTTTTTAATTTCATTGTTACTACCAAACATGAAAAGGTTTTGACTGGTTCACAATTACAGGGTTTTTTGCCATGCACTTGTATTCTTGTGTTCAACAATGCACAAACTTTCATTTTGTAATTTTCCTTTGATAGTTTTTTTCTTATTCCCAAATATGAAATATATATATATATATATATATGTGTGATTGTTACTACGAAATATGAATATATGGTATCATTGGTTTCATTTCTAAGAAATTATGCCATGAAATTATATTATTCTATTCTTCCATGCACAATAGTTCTATCTGCGAAATTATTTTTTATTTCATTGTTACTACCAAACATGGAAATGAAAACAACTTAACCCATTATCATATTTGGGTATAACAAAAAAATATTAAAGGAAAATTGCAAAGTTAAAGTTTGTGCATAAAAACAAAATATTAAAGGCAGTGGCAAATTACATATATATATATATGTATGTATATATGTATGTATGAATGTATGTATATATGTATATATGTATGTATATACATATATTCATACACACAAACACACACACACACACACACACATATGTCCCACTTTCCCATCAACACACTTTCCCAACAACACAACACTCATGGAAAATCAATTGTTCACATGTGTCCCACTAGTCAGATTACAACAGACAACTATAGTTTCCTTCTCCTCTTTTGCCACATGCAACCACCAAAAAACAATGGGTTAAGGCCACCATAGTCGCCCAACAAGAAAACAAGGATTGCACTCCATGAATACATACAATCTCTGCAATTGAAGGCATCAAAAAAAGTTTTCAAATTTGAAAAAGGACACAAATTAAGACTCCATACCAAACCAACATTGAACATATAAAGAGATTTACAAATTCAAAAATGCATTTCACAATCTTTTCCAATTTCCATTTACCACGTCTCACTTCCATATTCATATCTAGATGGAACTGCAAAAAATCAACTCCCCAAACAACAAAGTGAATTTTTTCTTTTAGATGGAGAGTGTAATGAATGGAAGGAACAATGCATAACCAAGGGATATGCACCACCTACTTTTAATGTGGGGTGGATGCAAGAGCATAAGTAACAACATCGTTACACTATCCATCGAAAAGAACAACTTTACTTTTTTATTAATTCTTTATGCTTTTGAATTCCAATATATTCTATGCTATGCAAAGCAAGATAGGGGGTGGGGTCAATTGGATTTAGTGGTGAGATAGTCTTGGCTCTTATTTTTTCTTGTTGCATTGCATCTATGATGCAGAGCTGAGATTCAAAACCTTCAACCATCACAAATAGATCAGTTTCAAACAACTCTTCAATCACAAAAATTTCAACTTTTTTTTCTACTCACCATGCATATTGATGGAATACAAATGATCATTACATCAAAAAACTCAACAATGTATTATTTTGTTAAACCCTCATATCACCAAGGGTTATGACAATATTTACTATGAAAAGACACACAAAAGACCTCCATATCTTTTCCAAATGATCAAGTAATTCAAATACCTTTGTAGGAGCCTTATGCAGCAATTTAAAGAATACTCTCACCAAGTTTGAGCCTTTTTGGATGGCGCAATACAAAGATATAGTTTTCTTAATGCTTGTTGGAAACCATAGTTTTTTCACAGACCTGCTCTCACCAAAAATGTCATAAATCTTTCAAAACTTGATGAAATTAGGTAAAAAAAAAGTATATTAAGCTAGATTCATTTATACATATTTACCCATTGGTTTAAGACCATTATTGCACCATTCACATTCGTACTATGTGTTTCTTTTGGACTGTTACAGGAAAAATCAGTCATTCAGGATAGCCTGTACCAAAAATGACATAACTTTTACAAATCTCAATAAAAATTGATGAGACCAATTGTAAATGAAAGTAGATTCTCATCAATAAATTATAAAACCAGTTTTAGATCATTATATGTAAGATACAATCTGTACAAACAAATAAAACATTATGCAACATGAGAAAAATTTAGAAAATAATGCACAAAAATAAGGGTTTCTTTTTCTTCACAATTTCCAACCATCTCCAACCACCAAATTCGAGTTGGAATTACATATTTATCATATTAAAACAATTTATAACTTCCCAACTAATTAATCAACTTCTATGTGATCTTGACTCTTCATATTCCCATTCTTGCATTTTTGCAACTTTTCAATATGACAATTTTGCAAGAATTGACAACTTTTAACCATAATTGTGAAATGTCCCAACCAAGAACTCCTAGGACCTAAAATAGACTAAAAAATTTTCAAAATGGTCCAAACGACCTTATTACAAGCTTATATCACCTAACTAACTCAACTTCACATATTGGCCTCATGGAGGCTTAAACCTGACAAGGTGCTCTTGCACCAAAGGCTAGTAAACCTGATAAAGCATCAGTCATAGCGGAAAAATATCAAATAAAAAGGATGGAAAAAAAAGGGGAAAATATTAAGGATGATTTTCTAAGGAAGGTGGTTGAGTTTAATAATGCATTTGATGGGAAGAAGTAGGATGGAATACACTATTTCACCGGGTGCATTTGACCAATTTTTCTCGACGCACGCCCATCAAAATTTTGACGGCTGTTTGTCGCTATAATTGGCAAGTAGAATTTAGATGGAATTTGAAATGTCAAAATTCTGACCCCAAGATCCGCTAAATTCCGACGGGTCATTATCAAAATTGGTCAAAATGTACCGTTGTTTTCTTGTTGTGATTGCAGGCTTAAGAAAGGGTAAACTGAGATATGTTGAACAATCTGGATAACTGAGAGGGGGGTGAATCAATTATCTAGAAATACTTTTATTTTCTTTAATTAATCCATAGTAGACTTATACCAATCATAAATTAATCAAACATATATGAACATGAATGCACACAACAACACCAAGCACAATGAACACCAGAATTTATGTGGAAACCCAAGAAGAGAAAACCCACAGAGAATGCTAATTATCAATTATAAAGCATTGATTAAGGTGACACTAGTTAAGGTCATTTTTACAAGGGCTCACTGTAGGGTGGCTTACCGCCGGTTGGGCTCACTGCTCGACTATTATAGCAAAAGATACAAAAAGGGCTCACTGCCAAAAGAGAAAGGCTCACTACCTACAAAAAATTGGTCACTACCAATAGAAGAATGATGAAAGGAAATCCACCACTGAAAGAATTATCACCAAAAAACATTGGATAGAATCTCATTGTTTGTTTCCTCCAGTCATACATTTTTGCACACTTCATAATGTGTGGATATTTAGATTCACATTCATCACACTTGCTTTCCTCAAACAAAATCAACTCTTATGTCATTCCATACTTCTCAAGTTAGCCAAACATAATTTCATGATCTTCCTTGTCGACCAAATAAAATTTGAAATAGGTCACCACAAATACATTCCCATGGTGGAGAGGAATGAAACATGTACCAAATATAGCCTCTTTTCTCAAATCAACACGCTACATGATATTTGGAACCAAAGAATAAGATATACACATTACAATGGAAATTATGTGCCAGAGCATGTTAACCAACTGCCAAATAGGTTCAAACCCAAAAGATAGGATGCACATAAAGATCTTCTTACCACGTTACCCAGGGACCAAAAATTGGTCAAACATAAGATAACATAATTTCCAAGAGATAGCGAACTTTGAATTACACGAAATATATTCCACAGCCACTGAGAATTTCACAACCAAGACCAAAACTTCATTATCATCAATTTTAGTGTCAACCAAATAACCACAATTTGACATACAACAACTTGCAACATGCTCCATGAAGTTTTGGATAGAAAAGTTACCCAGAGTAAGCTTTGAGCATAGCAGCCAACGTCAAAAGATTATCCATGATTATTTTGCATAAACTGACTTCCACGAATGTCCCAAAAGAAGTACTGTCATAACTAGATCAAGGATAATATCCACACTTCGTAACATTGTAGCATATGATAGGATAGATTAAGTCTGTTCATTATCCGAAGCACATCCTTCCGGATCCAAGGTTTTGACATCAATGACAACAATGCTAGAAATCATCTTCACCAACTTCTCAACAATCTCCCCCTTTGGCATTGATGGAAAAACAACAAAAACTCAAAAAAACAAAATTCCATAAGTGCAACTCAAAACTACAAACTCCAAAGACTCCAAGAACTCCCTCTTTGTCCAACAATTCAATACCTCTTTTTGTTTTTGTTTTTCTCTTCATTTTTGTCACCCTTTTTTCCATCAAAGGAAAAGGGACAAAATTCTAACATTCAGAAACTCAAGTAAAATTAACACTTTTCACATGACAGATTTTTGTGTACCTTTCTCTCACAATTAGAAGAGTCCTCTTCCAAGCGAGTACCTCAAACTCCAATCTGGCACTCATACTATCCAACATAGTCAACAACATAAATGAGGATGACTAGTCTTGAGATAGGCACTGACATTCACAATCTTCTACATCAGAAAGTATCTCGAAGAGATGATCCAACCGAACCTCAACAATTTCCTTGACCAACCAGAAAGTTCTAATGAAGTCTTCCCTCTATCTCCAAATAAACAATAACTCTTTTTGCAACTCACCTACTATTATTCTCTTTTCCATCTTTTTCTTTGAAGAAGTCAAAACTCTTTCCAATATTATTCATCTCATGTTCAATAGCTTCAATTCTGTTTCTATAATTATCAACAATAGCAGGCCACTAGAGACAATGCCTGTAGATGTCAGACATCTCCTTAATGCATTTTTTTGTCTCACCAATGTGTTTGGACAATTTTTGTTCAGATTTAACACATCTTCTCTCATTCATAGCATCAAACTTAT